>RJWM01007369.1:0-78541 GCA_004363535.1 Dasyprocta punctata
CTGGCCACAGGGTCTGCATCACCAGCATAGTGCCCACGGTGAGCACAGCGCTCTGGGTGCCGGGGGTCTTCTCAGAGGTGTTCACCGCGAGGGACAGTCACTGGCTCAAAAGTCTTAGGGGATGTCTGTCTGTCAGCCTCCAGCCTGCGTTACTGACCAGGCCACACCCATGGCTGGGCCTCACCGGGTTTATGACCTGAAAGTCTGTGCTCCTCGCTGCCCAAGCCACACTTCAAGAAACAAGCTCGTATCTAAGGCTTGGTGGAGGCTGGACACTGGCGTACTGGGGTCACCGAGCTGCTCTGGGGTTACCCACAGAGCTTCAGGAACACAGTGACCCAGCGCCCCCCAGAACCAATCCGGCCAGACTCCCTGTCTTTTCAGGGGATTCTGAAGCTCTGACTGCTCGGTGGATCAAGCAGCACTGCTGAGGAGGGGCAGGGACCGGGCTCCGGCCCCAGGCACAGGTGTGGTGAGGACATGTACTTGCTCCCAGCCAGACCAGTGTGTGTTTGTGTACCTGTGTGTAGGCATCTACAAAGATTAGCTTGGATCATACTTACTCTAGACAATAATATGTTAAACAACAATAAAGCTGAGTTATTGCCTTATAATACGGAGTAGTGGTTCTGAAAGTCAGTCCATCCGAGATATAGGGGCAAGCCTTCCAGGTGACTCTGGTGCAGGCTAAAGGCCAAAAACCACAGGTGTAGACTTCAGCTAGAAAGTAACAATTCTATTTAAAAGGTGGAAACAGCTTTGTCTCCTCTGGCCATAGGCGCAAGAACAGCTGTGGGTCCTGAGCACTGATGCCGCCACGTGGCTGATACAGGCTGGCCAGCCCCGCATGTATTCGCCCAGTAAGAGGCCAATGACCAATTCCTTGCTGTATTATAAGCATAGTTCGCAAGCTGCTTGCAATGAATGGACTGGCTGTTTTGGGGCTCAATGTCTATGTCCCATAAGGTCAACAATAGCTGGGAAAGGATGGGATCCTACGTGGCTCTGAATACAGTGGGCAGGGGGTGGCTCCTGGAAGGGATGTGGCCACAGGACATTGGGGTTTGAATTTGTAATCCTTCCTCAATCCCCCCAAGTGCTGGGATTACAGGCATGTCTCTGGCTGCCTCCTACTTAGCTGATCCTTCTCTTGGTAGAAACACTGAATACAAAACTGCTCTTGCCAAGGACACCATAAAACTCCATGTTTCTAAATCTGGGCCCTTACGGCTT
The DNA here is from genome assembly GCA_004363535.1 of Dasyprocta punctata. Classification (NCBI taxonomy): domain Eukaryota; kingdom Metazoa; phylum Chordata; class Mammalia; order Rodentia; family Dasyproctidae; genus Dasyprocta; species Dasyprocta punctata. The sequence goes on from RJWM01007369.1 coordinate 1,234, forward strand.
TCTATGAACTAAATTTATATTGATGACGTCCTTCTCTCCACATGTGCTCGGAGGGGGTCTGCTGAGCTCTTGGCTCATGGGCTGCCTGTCTAATTACTGCACAAGGAGAAGCCTGCTTTCCCTGGGCTTGTTTCCACTCTGATTTCCTCCTCATCTCAGCAAGTGTGATCATCCTCCATGCTGCAAGTTGCTCCAGCTGGAAATTGGAATTTTGTCAACTTACTTTTCTCCTTTCCCTACCAGTAAAAGACACATTGACATTAATTTCCCTCAGAATGCTTCCCCTTGCTTTGAACACACTTACCCATTGTTCTTGCCACTTCTTGAAGCAGTTCTGGAAGTTTTCTTTCATTATTGTCTTTAGTTGGTTGCTTTTCTGTGCCAAATCAATTAGCAACATTTACCTTTCAGGGTCATTTTAACTTCAAGGAAAAGTCAGAAGTCAAACAGTGCCAAATCTGGGCACTAAGGTGGATCAGGACACAGCATAATGTTTTGACCAGCCTGCTTTTCCTTTGGGTGCCACTTAACAACAGGAAGCAGAACTTCCTCACTACTTTAGAAAGTGGCAAGAATGCTAGAGTTGTTCAAAACCAGGGTGAGCATTATGAGGGGGATTAATAGCAACGTGTCTTTTATTATAATAAAGTTTACTTAAACCCTGACCATGTTCCTTGATCATCATCTGCATATCCAACAAAGCACTGTATCTAAAGTGTCTGAGGAAATACATGAGTGCCTTCTAGGGTCCCCTATTCCTCTCATAACCCACAGAATCCTGGGGACCAAGTTTTAAATAGGTCACCCAACAAGAGGCATCTGGTATTAATTTGTCATTTTATAAGTGCAACAAGCTCACAATCATTTGGGGTGCAGAGTCAGAAAGAATATCTCAGTGTTGTCACCAGGTGGGATAAAATGGGGGTGCCTGAGAGCTGAAATCCAAGGAGCCTCCGAAGAACCCTCATAATTTCCTCAAAGAGCATGGGGTTGCTAACAAGAAACATTCCACAGAAAACACAATAGAGCTGTGCTGGCAGCGAGCCCGGATTGGTTTTTGTTTTAAGCAAGAACAGAAAAGAGGTCGCCTCACTTCCTCTACCCTGCAAACAAAGGACAAGGCCCTGAGTGCTTTAGGGTGGGGGGCGAGCGCCCCCTGGTGGTAGAGTTGGCTCTTAGCTGCACAATCCGTGCGTGGACACAGAAATCAAGGCTACTCAGGGGTTCCCAAACAAGCAGGTTTTGCCAGCGGAAATTCAGCTAATACTTCCTGTCCCCAGTGATCCTTCCAAGTCAGAGAGACATCAGTTCTTCAAAATAAAATGTGAAAATATACATGTGGGGAAATCACACTGATAAAATAATTCTGTTCATATCCCACGTGGCCCCGCATTCACAGTGTGCCACAAGTCAGCAGTGGGAACCACAGGCCTCTGGGTTCAGCTCCCCGGTGTTCTTTACCCAGGAGAACCCCTTAGGGACAGAGCTCCCCAGTGGAGGAGCAAGTCAAATCTTGGCTTACTGCCATTTAGTCCTCTGCTACGCAATAAAGGCAGCCACAGGCCACTGAGGCTATGGGGCCCTTCAGGTGCCAACTACACATCAGACCTCAAAGACCTGTGCAGAAAAGAGTGCAAACTGTCTTTCCATGGATCATATATTGAAATGCTCACATTTTAAACATGCTCAGTTAAATAAAATCCTTCAAAATTAATGTCACCTGTTTCTTTTTATGCTTTCCTGTGGTTACCAGGCTGTCCACAATTCTACACATGGCTCACATTGTATTACCATTGGTCTGTGTTGCATAGACCCTACAGAGCATGGCTAAAAGCTGTGACTGGGCTTATTGGTGGGGTTCCTTGGCCTTCTGGCTGAGGTAGGGCAGGAGGGAGGGAAAGGCTGGATTTCTTGTCAGTGCCTGCCCGGCTTGATAATTGGCTGCCCGTACAGCCCTGACTGGGGCAACTTTTGATCACCCATGATCTGCTACACAGGATGGGGGTTTTCTTTGCTTCATTCAGAATCAGTTGATTTGTGTCAATGGCCTGCTGATAGCTGTGTGGCTCCTTGGAGAGATGTCTAAAACCCTACACTGTGAAGAAGACTGTCCATACAAGCCCTTCAGCATCCTGATAGACTTGGCCTGCCCACAGGGACAGGTCCAGCTGCATTTCTAAGAGGAACGATGAGGCCCACGTACTTTTCCCTGGCAATGGAAGGTGTTTCTGTGACTGTAAGTGGCAAACCTCAGAGATCTATCTATGACTTCAGATGCCACCATCTTCCTTCCAGCTCAACACAATTTTACATAGGTGGGGGAATAGACTCTGGATTTCAGGACACAGAGACCTTTTCTTTTTGGCAGTACTAGAGATTGAACTCAAGGCCCTTCCACTGAGCTACATTCCCAGCCCGTTTTACTTTGAGAGGGTCTTGGTAAATTGCTAAATTACCTGGACTAGGCTTGAATTTGTAATCCTCCTGCCTCAGACCCCAGAGAGCTGGGATTACAGGTGCTGTCTGGCCGCTTCATACTTATCTGACCACTCTCTTTACTTGGTAAAAACTGACTGAATACAAAACCACTCTTGCCAAGGACACAATAAAACTCCATGTTTCTAAATCTGGGCCCTTACGGCTTTCTATGAACTAAATTTATATTGATGACGTCCTCCTCTCCACATGTGCTCGGAGGGGGTCTGCTGAGCTCTTGGCTCATGGGCTGCCTGTCTAATTACTGCACAAGGAGAAGCCTGCTTTCCCTGGGCTTGTTTCCACTCTGATTTCTTCCTCATCTCAGCAAGTGTGATCATCCTCCATGCTGCAAGTTGCTCTAGCTGGAAATGTGGGATCTTTGTTAACTCAATTTTCTCCTCTACCTGTACCACCTACCTGGTGACCCCAGGGGTCTCCATGGGTCACTCTCCAGAAAACCCTTCCTAGTGGCCCCTCCTCTTTACTCTTGAGCCTCCTTCATTTTATTTCCCACAAGGCAGCAACAATTATCTTAAACTATATATTGCTTCAGATTGAAGGAGGTAGCAGAGAGAAGGGAAGGGGAAGTACAAAGAATTTAGATGTGTTATACACATGTAAGAATGCCTCGCAATGAACCGAAGAAAAACCCAGCAGAGAACGAGTTCTTTGCAAGGAGGGCAGGCGTAATTTGGATAGTCACAGAAGGTGTTCATCAGATTGCTGGGGGAAAGCTGTCCTTGCAGGCAGAGACATGGGCCACGGGCAGAGAGGCCCGGGGCCTCAGTTAGGACTTAGGTTGTGACTAAGTGAGGTTGATGTCAGTGGGCAGTTCTAATCTGTGGACTTAGGGCCACATTGGCTGCTGTGCTAAGAAAAGACTTGGGAGGAATGAACAGGGAGAACAGGGAAGAGGCCAACCCTGACCTGAAGCTCAGTGTCTAGAAGCGGCACCTGTGATAGTGTGGGAGGTAAGAGAACTTGCTGTGGTCAAAGATGGATTCAAGGTATGAGACGCGAGCACCTACAGAGATGCAGCTGTCACAGATACAGCACAGCAGCAGACTGGGTTGTGGACACAGAAGTATGAGCTTGCTGCTGGACACATGGAGGCTGGACTATGGGAGAGGTGTGGTGGTCAACAGTCTGGGCTGACATGTGCTCACCAGTGTCATCCCAAGGCTTACACTAGTGCTTGGGACACAGCAGGTTACAAATGGACACAAGCTGTGCACTGGGCAGAGGAGTGCATGTAGCTGGTAAGATCTGTCTGGGGAATTCTGGCCAAAAGTGAACAAATTGCATAACTTCAAACAGTGCTACAAATAAAATGAGACAGAAGATGTCTCAGAGGGCCAGTGGCATGCAGACAGTGCGGGGAGGTAGGAGGGACCCCAAGATAGAGAGATGGTGGGTTTAAGGCTTTGGGATGGAACAAGTTGGCTGTGTTTGAGGAATAGGAGAGGGGCGAATGGGCAGAGATGCAGTAGACGTGGGTAAGAGACAGCAGGATTTGAGGATGATGCTGGGAGGTTGGACTTTATCCTGCACAGCGGAGACTGAGGGTTTGAAGCAGGGGATTGACACAGCACAGCTCATTCCATAGGGATCCTCTGGCAGTGTGCAGACCAGGGAGTTGGGGACAAACTAGAGGTACCCGTAAGAGACAGACATGCACCAGGGGAAGGGAATCACTGGAATGACTTAGGGAGGCCAAGGCCTCACTAATGGACAAGTGGAAATGAGGACTCAGGACGGCTTGAACAGTTGGGTTGGAGGGGCACCATTTGAGATGTGTTTTGTGGGGGACAGGGGATGTCAGGGGTCCTATTTTAGATGTATGAAACCTGAGGTATGGACTAAATCCAAGTGGCCACATCAAGTGAATGTTCAGACACAAGGCTGGAATCCAAGGGCAGGTCAGGGTGGGAGGTACACCTGAGTGGACATGTTAGTTGCCTCCCTGCGCCTGGCCTGGACTCACTATGTAGCCCAATCTGGCCTTGAATTCATGGCAATCCTCCTGCTTCTGTGTCCCAAGTGCTGGGATTAAGGCTTTGGTTGCCATGCCCTCCTCTTTAACAATCCTGATTTTGTTTAGAGACCCAACTCTTCACGTTTCCCCGTGCCTCAGGGGAAAGAGATCGCCCAGTCCCCACCATAGTGCTAATTGGTCTGAAAATTACTCACCTGGACAGCGCTAGGGATGATCCTGGCAAATGAGATAAAATTCCCTGACAGCTTTTCCTTACTCCTGAAAGCCAATCAGAGAAACTTGAAGAAAGTACTGGGTTCCTTGAATCTCCCCACTGGGCATTATGATGCCCACCCACAATACCTCAAAGTGCCAAGGCAGTCTTGCATCTGGCCTGTAGGAAGCTGCTCTGGAGGTGGCAGAGCAAGGACGTGGAGAGAGAGCTGGCCCTTGACACCACTGGGCTCTGTCTTCCTCTGCAGTGAGATGATATTCTGTGCCAGGCCCACCCAAGCATGGGCTGGGGTGCGTTTTGAGGTCGGGAGCATTTGCATGAGTATGGAATTATCAGCACTTTGATGGAGTGGGGCTGGGGGGAGACTGCCCAGTTAGAAAGTGTACACACAAGAGAAGGCACCACAACAACGAGCCTCATGGCAAGCGGAGAAGTAGCGATGGACCCCAAGAGGGTGCTCCAGGGTCGCTGCATCAGGAATGCCAGTGGATCCTGGATGGGACATGACTGTGAAGTTAACAGAGCTCAGGAACTCGAGACACCCCATCTGTCTGGCATCCCTTCATCCTTGGCGTTGACTGCAATCTTGTCTTCATCTTGTTCACCTGAACTACTGGAACAGCACCCCCAGTCAATGGGCTTGGCTATTTTAGCAAATTTGAGTTCAAGTAGCAGATTCATCCAGATGCCATAAGAAAGGTGGTATCTGTGAATATGTATGCTTAAGTCTGGATGCTACCTGCAGCCTCTGGACACCCACTCATCAAAGCCCAACACTTCCGCACCTCAGCTCTGGTTCCAGGAAATGAGGGCTCACCTGCTCACGTCTCACAGCTGCTGGGGAACCCAGGTACTGACTGGTAACCTGGGTAAGATACAGCATCTGCCAGTGAGTCACACTCTATCTATTCCCATTTAGAAAAGGCCTTGGGTACCACATGCTAGGACTGACACATACGAACCATATAGCTTTTGCCACTGACAGTCTCCATAATAAAATTTATTAGGCGATCATGCCAGGGACTGTGCTGAACACTTGACATGCATTGTTTCATTTACAGTTGTTTCTTTTAAAGCCATATTAGTTGCAAACAAGCCCACCACAAAGTGATGTAAGCCTTAAAGGGGGCTGTTAACAATACAAACCTGAGGACTTCGGAGGTTGTTCCGGCTTCAGGGCTGAGTATACACAGACGTTGGTAGTATTACTAAGCTCACTCCTGTGATTCCCTAAGTGCTGTCTGATGCAGTCTCTCGCTCACCAGGTGGCTGCCCTCCTAGCAAGGATGGAACCACTGCTCATGGTCCAATTCTGTGAACCCAAATGACGCAGCAGGAGAAGGACCTTTTCTGGAGGTTACCACAGAAGAAAGACAAAGATTCAGAAGCTCTTTTAAGTCTTCTTGCTGACCCGCATCTGATTATGGGGCCAGTGGCCAGAGAAATGGAATACCTGAGACTTGAGACAAAACTGCTGACTGCTTTGCTGAGTACGGTAGACAGTTTCCCAAAGAACCAGACACTGTCGGCGGGGGCATGGAGTAACCGCACTGGTGGGGGGACTTTCTAATGTTCACCAAGTCTTCTGAACTGTCATGGAATGTGGGCACTGTGCGAATCCCATCTGAAAACAGGGAACCAGGTTTTGAGGATTATACAACTCTCTCAGAGTACTACAAGCAGCAGACACGTGTGACAGGCTGCAGCCTGGAGCCCACGCAGCAGAGGTAACCTGGTGGGCAGAGCGCCTTGTTCCTTCTTTCCCACTATAGCTTGTGTTGAGAATCAAGAATCAGCAAATTATAAGGAAGGGAAGAAAAAGAAACAGACAAAGAACAGAGAGCAAATGAACAAATAGCAAACGTAACCCTAACATGTCAATAAAACACCAATGGCCTATACACACCAGTTAAGAAAGACCAGCACAATGGATTTAAAGACACAACCCAGCTATAGTTTACAAGCAACTCCCAATATGTAAGTGGATTGAAAGTAAAAGGGTGGAAAATGTCATACAATAATAGAGAAAAAGAAAAAGCAGAGATCAGTATTATAAAGTAAAACTTCACAGCAGAAACAGTTATGAGTGTCCATGGATAGAAGACTCAGTCCAGTAAGAAGACACAGCAATTATAAACATAAACTCACTTAAATAACTCAGTTTTAATACACGAAGCAAGAATAAATTGAGCTGGAAAGAAAAACAGCAAAACACGTACCTATTATTAGTTAGGGATTTCACAACTATTAATAGGATGAGACAAATTCAGCAGGGATATAGAACAACTTTCTCAACCAAGAGCATATAAGCACATTTATAAAACATTTACCAAGGTAACCACACCCAGTCATAAAACAAACTTTATAATATTTAAGAGAAATGATATCAATGCCAGGCACAGTGGTGCACGCCTATAATCCTAGCACTGGGGAGGCTGAGGCAGGAGGATTGCTGCAAGTCCGAGGCCAGCCTGGACTACACAGTGAGTTCAAGGGCAGCCTGAAGCACACGGTGAGACCCTGTCTGGGTTGGGGGTGTAGGAAGAGTGAGAGAAACCAGTGTTCATATTAGAAATTGTAACAGAAAGAACATCTCCGTTCAGAAATTAAAGAACATATTTCCAAATAATCTGAGTCAACCAAATCACAAAGGAAACCTAAAGAATATATACATCTAGGTCCCAACAGGAATTTGTAGTACTAAAATGCTTTCAACTTTTTTTTTTTTTTTTTGTAAAGGAGATTGAGAACCCAGGGTCTTCGCATTGAGTTAATTTTTAACTTTAAAAATATATATATTTATGTTGAGACAGGGTCTCACTAACTTGTTAAGTTGCCCAAGCTGGGCTTGAACTTGGGATTCTACTCTCTCAAGCTCTCACAGTGCTAGACCCTCAGGTGTGCACCACCACGCCTGGCCGGAAGTAGTCTTGAATTCATAATGTAAGTTCTTCTCTCAAACTAGGAAAAGAGCAAGATAAACCGAAAGCAAGCAGGAGACGGAAAAACAATAAAGGATTTGAGGCTTCTAGTTGTGCTGACCTGACTGGGATGTCAGCTTTGGAGTTCCTGTGAGGGCTGCTTGCTTTACCTCTGGTGACTCCACTGCTTATAAGCCAAAGACATCTCTTGAGCCTGGAGTCTTGGCTAATGTGCTGGGTGAATACTGACTGGCCTCTGGGGCTTAGCAGCCCTTGAAGCCCTGTGTCCATTGCAGGGGCAGGCCAGCAGAAATCAATCTATATAGTTTAGTTTATTGTTGCATATTAGGCATATGTAGAACCCTGTCCTCGGAAAATGGTTTCTCTTGGCATCTTCAGTGGCACTGGTTAGCACTAGCTGCAGAACAAGGTGCTTGCAGGAGGAAGTCTTCACTGCTGCCAAGTCACCAGGCATGGAGCTCTTTTCCAATTCTAGCTGCTACTGTGAGGAATCTCACAATCCATTCTATTTAGTCATTTCCTCTTGTCTCAGAGTGGCAGCTACTAGACTCTGGGGGGATTCAAGGAGTAAGTCCAAGGACAGATAGCTGACAGCCTGAGCCGTACCCGTGTGCTCCTGGGGCAGTGATGTCCAGGGAACAGAGCAGGCAGGACTCAGTAGTTATCTACACTTGAAACAGCCCACACTGCTGTTTGAAAGAGATGGGGAGAAGGAAAAGATGCAGAAAGAAGTGAAGTTTTTTTGTTTTTTTGGTCAGTATTGAGGCTCAAACTCACCACCTTTGTGCCTGCCAGACAGGCGTTTAAGCCACTGAGCCAAACTCCCGGCCCTAGGGAAGTTTTTAAGGGTGAATGTGGAAGGGGAGAACTCCAAGGCTATTCTCCCAGTATACCATCAAGTCTCTGCCAGTCCTCTGGTTTCATAATTCAAAGTCAATTCCTTGGACTAAAACATGGTAAACCCAACTCTTCAATGCTTTGATCACAGGTCACAAAGAAACTACAGACTATGTGACTCAAGATTATGGTCACTACCAAGTAACAATACAGAGAACCTTCATCAGTGTTTGTGGCCAAAGTGGTTCCAGGACATACACCTAATTTTATTTTTTTAAAGTACTGGGGACTGATCTCAAGCCCTTACCCAGACACCTGGCCCTTGCCAGGCTTGTGAGCACCTCCCAACCCTGTCCATGATCCCCACTGCACTGCCACCTTCGTGAAGTCTGGCTCAGCCTAGCCAGCTCCTGCACATCTCTCACCCCTGACTCAGAACACAAGTTCTCTAACCACTGAGAACCGAGTGGTGTAGTGTCTGCCTAAGTCATCTCAACACTTGCTGTGCCCTTCCTTCTCTGACTTACTTTTCCACAGCTGAACCAGGATGGTGAAGGTCAGAAAGATGTAAACATTTAAGATTTGGTTCTTGCACATCACCCCTAGCCATGAACACAGCTTGGTTTTCCTCCTGCTCTAGACATACAACCTCAGCAGAGCCACCCCCAACGAGGCCCACAGCCCAATCCACAGACAGGTCATTTTAACCCATCAAATTTTGGAGCAGTTTGTTATGTGGCAACAGTAAATTGAAACCCCAGCCTATTTATTAATACATTTTTGAGGACAGCACTGTGTACAAAGAATGTATAACCAACAAGTACTGTACTGAAAACATCTATTGCACATGTACTATACGGCAGATAGCGTATTAAGGACAGGAGATGTGTCGGTGTTTCAGATGGGCCTAAGTCATGAAACACAATCACAACCACAAATTCTACCAAGAAATGCAGAATGATCAGTGAATTAAACACTGTGATGTCAACATGTACAGAAACAAAATAGACACAGAAAAGAACAGAGCTCCCAGACAAAGATCCAGGCACATAGGTAAGTGGTGGTTACTCTGAAGTAACATGAGTAGGATTATAGACAGTAGAGAAATAATGAACTAGTGATAGTGGAAAAAGACTTTCTGTATGACAAAAGGTAAAACTGGGTCCCTACCTCAGGTTTACAAACATATGTACAATCAAAATTCCAACTGGATTAAAGACAAATGTAGGTAAAATATCATGTAGACTTTTTTTTTTTTTTTTGCGGCACCAGGGATTGAACTCACAACCTCGCGCCTGCCAGGGCAGGCGCTTAAGGCACTGAGCCAAACTCCCAGCCCGGGTTTTTTGAGGCAGGGTCGCACTGTGTAGCTCAGGCTGGCCTTGCGCTGGTGTTGTAGCCCAAGCCGGCCTCGAACTCACAACGCTCCGCCTACCTCAGCCTCCCGAATGCTGGGATTAAAGCCACCACGCCCGGCTTCATCTAGACTTCTTAAACAAGACCAAGACTCAAATCACAAGAGAGTGATGTTTTACTATATATTAAAAACTATAAAATATTATAAATAAAGCTAAGACAACTGGTAGATTGAAAAAGCATTTGAAATATATAACAAAGGATTAAAACCCAGAACAAATAATTCAATTAAAAAAAAAAAAGAAAGATAATCCAATAGAAAAATGGGAAACATACACACAAAAAGGCAGTTCACAGAAGAGGAAAAATCTGTATCTGCATCAAGCTCTTTGTCCACTATATTAAGGACATACTAGCAGGCCTCGCTCATCTGTAGCCTTTTGCATGTGTTGGTAACACCAGCATTTATCGGTATGTCAGTTGTTTTGTTTTCGAGATCTGACTAGTTTATGATCTGAAAACCACAGTGACATCAACTCTGATGGAGACAGGTAGGAGAGGTATTCCCATTTTAACAAAAGAATTAAGAATCTTGACCCAGGGATATTTTTGCAGTACTCTTGGGCTGAGTATCTCCAGAAACACTTGATCATAATGCTCACTCTGCATACCTTAACAAACAAGAAGTAAAATCCTTATGCTGTGGTCAACTGGGAGGCCTTACAAGTCTAACAAAGTGTGGACATAGCCACACTTTTTTCTCATGTACACTGATGGAAATAGAAGAAAAAAAATCATTTAAAAAGGAGACACATTCTTGAAGAAAATTTTAATTAAAAAAAATCAAAAGAAAAACTGAACAGTGCCTAAATCTTTATTTTTCATAACCTACATTTTTTTTCAAATTAGACAGTTTTACACTGAATGACACAAAAGGAAACTTAAATTACCAATAGTTTACACATGAGCTTGATTCCAGTCTTAATGAAAAGAAATAAAACAAAAACAAAATCCCTCAAAAATGCTTCCATATTACACCTCCCACTCTGTGACTCGGCAGCGGCTAGTGCTCCTTCAATCTTCGATTGTCTGCTGCTTTCCGTGTAACAGGCTACAAAGCACACAAAACCCACGACTACAGCGCACTGAAGGGGACACAAAGACAGGTATGCACCATTAGTCACCTGCTGTGATACACTGAACCAGTTTTTAAATGTAAACTGCAGAAATTCTGACTAATACAGCAACATAAGACTTTTTTTTTTAATTTTTAAAAATTTTTTTATTTTTTTATTTTTTATTTTTTATTTTTTTGCCACTCAGTAGTGGCAACCCAGTGATGCAGTGACAGGAGGGACTGATCAGACACATCATGACACCAACTCTTAGAGAGCAACTACTCAAATTCATGTCTGGTGACATGGGCCAGATTCTTATTTCTATATTTCCAAATGATAAGTATCCTCACACAATTTTACAAGTTAAAAATGTCATGTGACTGCTGTATCTCTAAATTGATAAACTGAGATACTGCTGAAAGGAAGGAATGAGTAAACTTTCTTTAAAAAAAAAAAAAGTATGAAAGCCACACGTCATTAGCTATATGTGACACAGCAACAGTCTGCGTGCGCCCTCACAGCTTCCTATTGTGATAACTCCCATTTTTTTTTGAGTGGAAAATCTCGAAGTAATTCATAGAAAGATTTTTTGTTGGTTTTGACATTGTATATGGCATTTTGGCATATTATCTTTGCTTAATTAAAAAGAGTGCTTTAAAAATCACATCTGAGCAAGGTTTCAGCTCTTGCTGCCAGACTCTCCCTGGCTAAGCAGTAACTACAGTGTATTGACCTCGTCCAGATGGCAGCAGGGCCCCAGAACAGCACCTCCCATGATGACGGGTACTCCTCGTGCCCACCTGCTCTCTGGTGTGCAGTCGCTGAGCGTGACACTTTCAGCCAACAAACAAAAGTGAGCATCTACAGCTGGCTCTAACCGCACACACCTCGAGCTGCGATACTCTTGCTTTAGGGAAAGGATCATTTGTTATTAAAAACCAAGGATTCACCCTGTGGGCATTGTGACTTGGGGATGAGTACAGCTGACAGTGCCCTGGCCCCGCCTCCAGCAGAAATGTTCCGAGAAGGACCCTGGTGCCCAGAGCTTGCCTTTCCAGCTTTTACAGTATCTGTTAGGTGAAGAAATCAATTACTTTTTTTTTTTTTTGGTTCAGCAATCTGACAATTATAAAGAAATTAATTTCCATGCTCCTTCTTAAGAGGCATTTGAACCATATTAGCACTATGTATATTTGAATAATGACAATTGCACAAATGGAAATGGTCAAATATATCAGGCATGTATGATTTCCTCTGGCAGGATAAATCACACTTAGAAGTACGTAGTTTTAATTAGCAGATGATTTTTTTTTAAACTTTCACTTAAGAACCTGCCAGTTTCTGCTTTTTATATTATGCTTTAAAATACTTTCACATTAAGTATGATTAGTATGTATTTATATATTTTTTAAAGTATGAAAACATCTAAAGGCTTTTAATAAGACTTTCCATTTCCCTTTTGCAGCAGAGGCAGAATCAGTTCAACATACCAGTATGAGAGAAAAAAACAAAAACAAAAACAAAAAAACCTCAACAAATTAAAATATTCAAACCACAACATTTAGTTTATCTACATCCAGCTCAACAGCAACATTTATAATATATCAATAATTTTTATCAGATTTTTCTCTGTAGGGTACCTTTTAATATGTTCTGATTATTTACAAATGTACAGGCAAAGCACACTCCCAAGTGCACATATTTAATACAGTATTGACTATTTGCATTTACAGGATTTTTCAACAATCTGAAAAAAGATCAACTGTTGAAGATCTTTAAGTATATTACAAAAACTACGGCTAGTTCTTGCACTACAGTATGCTTACTCAGCAAAACTAACGACAAGAGATCCACACGGTAACTGAGTAACTCTGATCCACTCCTGCCAACCCAGGGGCCAGTCTCCATGAGCTCTAAGCTGTCTTATACAAAAGTTAAGGCAAAGTCATTTTCAAGTTTAAATAAAATTCAAGTCTTTAAATATTGGATGGAAATAATTTCTTTTTTTAAAAAAACCCTCAGTCTTGTTAAATAACATTTTGTGGAATAAAGTGTATGGTTATATTTAGCAGGAAATATTTTCATGTCTGCTGCTTAGAATACTTAAAAAAAAGAAAAATTTTAGGCTTTTAAAACAAAATAATTTATATTTAACTTTATTATAAACTTGCTAACTTTAGTGCATCCTTGTTCTTCAGAAGCATAGTACTTCTAGAAGTGAATCAATGAGACCCTCGTCCTAGAGGTAAAAAGAGCGGGAATTTCTGTCCTCTACCAGCCAAAGAGGGAGAAAAACCACAAACACCATTCTCTCATGGCTGCGTACTTTTGAATCCATGCGCTGATGCAGAGGTACAGGAAGACTCCACACGGAGCTGACTAAGATGTGGACTCTCTCTGAGAGTGCTGGGATGGGCGGGGGTGAGAGGACATGGACAGAAATGTGCCAGGAGTAGGCACACCAAGCCTGAGCCGGCAGCCCACTTGCAGGGATCAAAACAACATTGTAACATTGTGGTTTAACTTTGTGGTAAAATGTCAGTGGGCAACAAAGTTTATATTTTCACTTAAGTTCTATTCACAATGTGCTTTGAATTTATTTTACATAATAGCCACTTGAAACTGGAGTGAGAAGCTGGTTACTTGCTTGCAGTACATCAAAACTCAAAGGTATTTGATCTTTCTAGGGTGCTCTCCACAGGTTCATTCTGTCTACCAGGATCAAAAAATGACTATTTATATATAAGCCCTGCTAAAGGCTCAGATGAGAACAAAGCTCCTATGCCAGTGTGTGGGTGCCCTGACACTGCCAGCCTCTTCCTCTGCAAGGTTGAGGCTGCCCTGTCAGCACCATTAGCCCTCATCCAACTGCTGGGACACCTACAGATATGCGCTTGCAGACCAGTTATTTAAAAAAAAAAAAAAAAAAAAAAAAAAAAGATGTAGCATAGTTCATTTAATTTAGAAAAACTCACTATGTATAGCTTGCATTTCAGAGCCATGTGGAGGCTTAATAAAAAATATCAATTTGTTAAGATAAATGCATTTTCTATCCTGAAAAAAATCAGACTTATGCATCACCTCCGGTTAAGCACCAACCTAAAATAAGGTTTATATTAATTAAATCCTGAAAAATAGATTTTTCTCAAGAGGGGGACAATCTGACTCAGAAAAATAACTTGCAGGCATCCCATGGGCCTCCAACACTGCAAGCTCCTAACCAGCAACTCATTCTCGTACTGAGTGGGAAGAGTTTTTTTGTGGTTAATACAGCTCTTCGTGACCCCTCCCAGGCATACGGTTTTCACTGAGGAGACTTTGGGGGAGTGTTCTGTTCTCTGCTGAGACGCTTCCCAACAGCTGGGGGAGAGGGTCGGCGCCCAGGCTGCCTCCTCTGGTCTTTGGGGACTCCAGGAGCGGACTTGAGGGTAGGGGGCTCCCTGTATCTCTCCACAGGCTCAGCCAGCTTCTTTTCCTCCTTCCCACAACTGACAGTGTTTGGCTTTTGTTCCTTTTGTGGTTGCAATGGGGAGGCAGGAGGATCTTTACTTGTTCTCTGACAAATCTCTGCATAACTGGGCTTTCGTAATTCCTGGAAACAGACAAGCATGGGATTATACATGCACAAATGATGTCTCTGAGGGTGACGGGAAATTAAGAAAAAAAATGAGCTAAGGTTCAGTTCTAATTAAATTTCCATCTTCACTGGGGTTTTTACTTTTAAAGTTCATAAAATCAATGATTTGGCCTCCCTACAATAGAATTTTCCCACCAGGACACTACAATAGTTCTTAAAAACAGCTAAAACAGCAGCCGGGTGTGGTGGCACATGCCTTTAATCCCAGTACTCCGGAAGCTGAGGTAGGAGGAGCGTCGTGAGTTCCAGGCTGGCTTAGGCTACAACGCGAGCACAAGGCCGGCCTGAGCTACATAGTGCAACCCTGCCTCAAAAACTAGGGCTGGGAGTTTGGCTCAGCAGCTTAAACGCCTGCCTGGCAGGTAGGTGCGAGGTTGTGAGTTCAATCCCCAGTGCCAAAAAAAAAAAAAAAGCTAAAGTTAAAAAAGACATAGAAAAGATACAGGTGCTGACTGAACTTTGCCCAACATGTAGCCTTTATACATTCTTGGGCAACATGGAAGCCTAAGACTCACAAACACTGTTTTCTCTTGCTCTGCTTGCTTCAACACAAAACAGTGCAGACAAAACTTTAAAATAAAGCACAACAGGGTTTCAGGTGTATGGAACTAAATAACAAAAGAAAAAAATTTTTAACAAAAACCATTTGTAAACTTAATAATTTTAAACTACAAGAATATCTTAATTTGAACTCAACTCAGTGGGCTACAGACTTACTTCCCAAATCTTAGTGATTATGGCTCACCCAAGATCAAACCGAAAATGATACAAATCAGAGCCAGAGAAGCTGGATTCACCAAAGAAAAAAACCACCAGATAGGAAGAATCACTGGGATTCAGAGTCACTGAACTCACAGGGTAAGAGGCTACCCATCTTGTTCCTTTTAGCTGTTCTGCTTAATTTTATATTAAACAAATGGCACAAGCTTAGAAGAAATGCTCAACTGATCACAAATTCTATGGAAGAACATAAATTGGGATCTTGCTACTAATCAAGAAATGATTATCCTCTCACATTGAAATAGAAGGATCCCATGACTGTGGTACAGCAAAATGACCAAGAGTAGTTGGTGGAAATCATTAGCAAATATTCAGGGCATTGTGTACAGAAAATACAATATACTCAGACCTCATCAAATTAGATTTGGATTAAAAAAAAAAAAATGAGCCAATGCAAAAGGATAGCCCTGTGTCTTTTTACCACACCAGCGCCTCAGTGATTGTTGCAAAGGAAGGCAAGTGCAAGGTACTTACCGTGGTAGCTCCATTCACCTGCACCGATTTACATGTGGTTGCAGTAACAGCAGAGGGGAGTCTGTCCACACTATGGGTTTCCCTCTGCTTTTCTACCACCTTGGGATCCCTGTAAAAATGCCAGTCTGAGAATCTTGTGCAACATTAGAGGTCAAATTTGCAAACAGCGGAGTGTTGATAGTACATCAATACTCACTCGGGTACATGGGCTGGGGAAGGGGATCGTTCATACGTTGCTGATACAGCACAGGAAGCCGGCACTGAGGACTCTCTTGGGACCACTGCAGAAATAGTGTTTGTACTTGCATCTGCATTGAGGCTCTGAAAATCATCACAATAATAATTTATGACAGGGTAAAGAAAGAAGCACTTGTCAAATCTTTGCCAAAGAAGGTAAGGGCCTAACTAATATAAGTATAGAAACTTCAAACAGATCTGCAAAGCTATGTTGTCACCAGTTCAGACTGGCGAGCTTCACTTGAGAGCGAAGGTGAGACAGTCACGGAAAAATGTCTTAATGTGTCTTTATTCTCAGGTGCCACAGTTGTCAGGCCCCTACCCACACATTCTCACAGAAGTCCTCAGCTGCTTAGTCTACTGCCAGCCCTTGTGATGGTCCACATTTATACCAAAATACACAATAGTGACCATGTGTATTGGTTATATAAATTATTTACACTGACACCAATGAGATGTGCCTGAACTGAAATCTTGCTGACTTGGACTTAATGTCCACTGGAAAATTCCCACCCGCCCCCTAACTGAACCAAAGTATAGCCATTTTAGGTTTCCTTTTTCCCTGTAAAAGCCAGCTTCCCAACTTCTGGTAGGGACTCAGAAGGGTGGACTTTGACCAGTGCTGAATGGAGGTATGTGTCCATCCTACTCCAGAAGAACAGTGAGAACTGCAGAACCCCACTGAAAAAGTGCAAAGCCACAGCATGAGGACATAGGAAAAGACAATCTTCTCCAGCAAAAATATCAAAAAGATTCCAAGTCTGCCCTTTGCTAATGGAGTGTTCACCCTTCTTCCTCTGAGCAATACAGAATCAGGCTTATGTCCCGGGGTCGCTCTTCTGTATTTCTATCAGAATTATCTGCAAGCTTGTTTTCTTAACTGACTAGCCAAACACGTCTCATTCATCTGGAACTTGAGCTTGCCACATCCTGGCATATAACAAACACTTACACATCTACTAGATGTGGAGTTCCTAACATAGTTCAGTATGACTCATTCGTGTAACCAAAATAAGTAAACTGATACCACTATTACTACATAAATCTGAGTACCTAGTAGTAGGTGGTAGATTAGTAGTAGGTGGTAGATAGTAATAGGAGTTCTCACCTGAATTCACAAACAACTCTTGGAAGCAGGTGTATTAATGCTTCCAATTTAACCAGTGAGGAAAGGAGGGACTAGAGCATTCAAATGAATTTGCACTTGGTCACACAGCAAAGACTGAATCAATCCAGATCCTCACACTCCAGCCAATGACTTCCAATGTCTAGTAACTATTTCACAAAGGTTCAATCTTATTCATGTTGTATGTAAATGCCATACTTGTTACGTAATTTTAAAGACAACAGAGCAAATAAATAATTGGTAGGTTAAGTGTAAAAGACAAAATTTTCTTAAAATGCCTTGTTGTTCAAAGTAGATTTTAAAAGTTCAGAAGTGAAACGAAGTGGTTAATCGGAACTAGAGGTTCGGAAGGGAATGACGCAGTTTATACTCTTGCCCTTTTGGGGAGGTTAACCACAGACTTGAGGCCTTTCCAGCCTGAGAACAAGAATCTTTTACGACCATGATGAAGCTGAGGCACGCCAGCGTAGAACTACAGAGAAGACAAAAGTTTTCTTTTTGTAAAAGTGCAATGATATTCAGATTATATTCCATCCTGATGCTACTTAAATACATATACATTACAGCACCGTGTGAAAGTTAAGAGAGTGATCATCACGGACCTCACATCATTAAGGGTGGGCTGGACTGCCTCCCTATGAAGTCCTTCCCTGTAGCTCTACAATTACGTGTCCAGTAAAAAGCAGGTGCAGATGTGCCACTAAGCAACAACAATGCAGATATGGTAACTAGGCCATGGAATTAGGCTCAGGCTTTTTAAAAGTAGCAATTCTTCTTTCAAGAGAAATTTCATACAGAAACTCAACATGTACAAAGCAGTAGCTACTGTTTCTGAAGTCAGGGTAAAGCCTGCTTCTTGTCTTACCACCACTAAAGGGATTAGGCTAAAACTTGAAAACTAGAATTCATGATTGTTCAAGTGCAGTAACGCTCTAACACCATACCATAAGGTGGGAATAACTAAGAAACTATTGCATGGCAATTTAAGTCTTATTAGAGTAATTTACAAAACATGCCAAATCTAACGTGTAACCATTACTAGAAAAAAACAGCATCTTGCAATATTCACACAACCTCACAAGACTAAAAAAATACAATTATCACCAACCAATATGAAAAGGACTGAACACTTCACTTAACCTCAGTCTTAAAATACAGCAAAATCCATCGTAAACTGCTCTAATATCTGAGAACTAATGTATCCACTACAGCAGTACTGAACTGAGACTGTGAAACACAATTCTTTCCCCAAATCCAGATAATGGAGATCCTGACTCCACACATCTGGGGACAGCAGAAAGTGTAGTTGTGGTGGTTTATACTGGAAGAAGACATATGGATGACTCAGGTACAGATACAGCTGAGAACTGCAGTACAGTATCAGGAATATCTATAACCAGCACTGCTCCACAAGCTCTCCCAAGGATGCTTATGCATGCATCACTACTAGGCAGAGAGCCATTTCTTTGTACTTTACTAGAGTCTTCACTGATCCTTGTAGTGGGATAAATCTTACTTCGCACCCTTTAGCTACACTGGACCACAGAAAAACAATGAGAAGGAGCCTCCCTTGACTGATTCCTGGGATCATGAACACCACATTAAGAACATCCTAGGTGGTAGCCTACAAAGTTCACCCAAAGCTACCGCATTATAGCAAAGTGACTGCAAGCGTCTTGCTACTCATCTCATGTAGATTAGTACATCCAGTATAATTCACATTTTTTCTTTCATTCTGTTGTGAAATAAAGGAGATCTGAACAACAATGAAAGCGCAACCTAAGTGTCTGTGTGAGAGTGTATCCAGTGCATCATGGCACAAGCTCCACCTCTGACCTTAGCAGACAGCAAGGGAACAGACAGCCTGGCCCTGGCTTTAACACTGACTTTCCTATCTGTATGCATTTTTTTTTTTTTTTTTTTGTACCAGGGATCAAACTCATGACCTCACATTTACCAGGCAAGTGCTTCAGTCACTAAGATAAATCCCTGGCCTTATTTGTGTGCCCCTTGCAAATTACTTGAACACTTCAAACCTCTAATGAGTATTCAAAGTTCCTGGTCAAAATGAGTGCCTAGTAAATGTCAGCAACTGTTAGAATTGTAATACAAATCTTACTCTTTCTTTTGATGATCCTATTATCAAGCTAGAAAGTCTGTTTTCAAACAAGTCTTCTGTCTTCAAATTCCCTGCAGCTCCAGGTAATGGGGGGAAGTTGGAAAGCCCCAGTTCAAAGCTTGGTGACGGAGGCTTTGGTGGCGTTGGAGACTGAGTCTGGCTGCTCTGCAACACAATGAAACCCCATAAGGTCAAACAGGCATGGAGAGAGACAGCAGGAATAAAGCAAAGAACCACTTGATTCCCACAGCAGCCTGAAAAAAGCCTGGAAATAAAGCCCCAATAATCCCTGAGGTCCACCTGACTTGAAAGGGCTAACATTTCGCAGAATCTCTCCTGAAAGGATTATTCCCTACATGAGCAGATTCTAGAGAATACGTGAGAACACAAGCAAGAGCAGGTTAAAGCAATTCCACTTTTGGGCATCCTTGCCTGTTTCTTGACTTTAAAGTGGTACAGGTGTCTGCTGTTAGGCTAATTTTCTATAGCTGTGTGAGCTCAAAATCAGACTTGTGCTTATTAAGCATCTGGCAGTTGCATGTACTCTATAACCTATCATAATGAACAAAACTCAATCTACCAGACACTATGACTTCAAAGTTAGTTTTAGAGGCTTTATTTAAAAGATCTGCATGTGTCTGAGGTGAATGTAGCCTTTCAGAAGGATAGCCATCACAAAAAAGTTACCAATTCTGTTTTTAAGGAGAAGGAAGGTAAGCAATATTCTAGAGTTGGAAAATGATAGGACCAACAGGTGGGGTTTGATTTTGAAGGTATAGTACTACTGTATTTTTTAGGATTTGAATGACTTTGGGGTGAGGTATGAATGCTGCTACTAGTTGAATCCAAATGCTCATATACTTCTTGTCTACCCATGTAAATTTTTTACCTCATTTAGATACAATCCGTATTATTCCCTATTAAAACATTTAACACCTGAGTCATATTCCTGGAATTTCTAAGTCAGTGGTGGCGAATCTATGGCACATATACTGCTGTTCTTTATTGGACGCTCTAAAAGGTTCACCATCACTGGTCCAAGTGGCTCATAAGTACAAAAACAAGGAAAACAAAACAAAATGAATCAGAAATGGCAGTGGGATTGTTTCCTGGCAGGCATGACAGTGACATATCTTATAATGGACATGCAGACAAACTTGCTAGTCTAAATGATCATAGGGAACCACTAATTCCAAACAGAATGAACCAATATAAACTGCCTTACTGAAGGGTTAGCCAAAACTAGACCAGACTGACTTTGATAAAAAGAGAATTTCTGAATTCTAAACAGAGAGAATGCATCTTTGTGATGAGAAAGCACATGCATGATGGCTTCAAGGGCCTGAACCAAGAATTTTCACAAGGTATTTTCCAGGTTTCCAGGTGTGGAATTCTATACTTGTAAGTCTACTGGGTAACTTTCTGAATGACACCACTCTGTGTTTTTATGCATACTGCTGATTCAGTCACAATAATCTCCCACCCGTTGTGTTGAAGTTCCAGCCTCTTTTAAATTTAGTCCAGAATAAACATTTTCCTTAAGAGAAACTGTTCAGTCAACTCAAACTAAATGACTGTGTCTTACTCAACATGCACACAAACTTATTACTTATTTTTTAATTACTTAACTATATACAATTTATTACTTAAATTATGGTGGAAGGCAAATGTTTTGTACATAGTGGCAAGATGATGTTTTCAATAAAAAAAAAAAATGAACAAATTCCTACCCATGGGAAGCTAATTAGGCTTGACAGAATGAATGGCTCCAGTTATAGTGGTACCCACTTACTGGCAGTTTTGTTTTCTGCAGCTTCATTTGCTTGTGGCCAAAATACTAAAGAATATTTCAAAAATAAAATAATTCCTAAGTTTTAAACTCTGTGCTGTTCTAAGTAGCACGATGAAACCCTGTACCATCCTGCTTAAGATGTGAATCACTCCTCTGCCCAGTGTACCCTTGCTGTATGTACTATTCACTCCTTAGTCACTTTGTAGCCATCTCCAGTAGCAGCTCAACTGTGTGGTATTGCTGTGCTTATGTGCCAGTAACTCATTTTACGTAATGGCCTAAAGTGCAAAAATCAGTGATGTTGGCAATTCTAGTGTGTTAAAGAGAAGCCACAAAGTGCTTCTTTTAAACTAAATGGTGAAAGCTCTTGGCTTAAGAAAACTTTTGTGCTGAAGCTGCTAAAATCTGCAATAAGAATGAGTCTTCTATCTATGAGTTTGAGAAGGAAGAAAAAGAATTTTCTGTTAGTTGTGCTGTTGCACCTCAAACTGCAAATGTTACAAGCATAGTATGTGGTAAGAACACAGGTAAGACAAAAAAACGGCATTAAATTACAGGGTTTGGTGCCATCTACTGTTTCAGGCATCCACTGGATGCATTAACACATTTTTAGAATGTCTCCCATGGATAAAGGGTAAGGACTGCCTATGTTTTAAATAATACAACAGTTACCCACACTGAAGAACTAATCCAGACAACCATGTAGCCTGCAGTACGTGCAAGAGTAACTCCTAGCTGCCCGTATTTTACAGTACATGTATCTATGTACTACAGAATAGCACTGAGACTAATTAGTAATCAATTTCTAAAAACCACAATTTCTTCCTCTTTCGAGCACTACAAATGTCAGTTATTACTTATGAATATCACATTAAAAGTCTTTTGAAATGTTCCTTCTCATGTCTTAGCCTTTATCCATTTAATAAACTTCCGTGTTTATTCATAGTTAAGAGTTACATGGCTCGTAAAAATGATATACACTTTATGTACTCACTGCAAACTTCTCCTCTCTTTTCTTCCGATAGCCAAAGGAATTTTTCCTGGAGGACAGGAAAGCAAAAGATTATTTTTTCCCTCTTAGAAAACTTAGTAAGCATATGTTTGTGCTCACATATTCAAAGAATGAATTGATTGAGTCTTTATTATTTTGTAATCTTTCAACAGTGAATTTTGATTTTAAAAGCTCAACTTTAAAAAGAGTAAAACAACTATAAAGTTTAGAGTAAAGGATTAAACCTGATGTACAGATAAGGTAAATTTAAAAAAAGTACTGAAGAATTTATATAGTCATATAGAATTTTTGTTACGACATGAACATGAACAAGATGCAAAATCTGTTATCAAATTATGAGCTATTTAAAACAGTAGTAAGTTTTATCAAATGTGTATTTCTCATTAAAATTTGAAAGCCCCTAAAAAACCTGCTTTACTCTCCCTTACCTCCTACGGCCTTAATGCCACTGAATCAACGACTTTTACCACAATCCCAAGACAAGGATCTATAAACTTCAAATACTATCTATACCCACACCTCCTTCTTTATGAACAATGTTCTCCATTTCCAATCTTAAAAGCAGACCTCCTGTAGGCAGCAAGGCTACACGGTGTAGAAATTCGGTTTATAACAGTACAAATAAACATTTATTAAGCGGCAATGTCATGTAGATTCCTGAAGACACTAGGATGGCCTAGACACTTCCACTGCCCTGAAATGCTCATGTGGTCTAAACAAGCCACACATGAATTTCAACTTACCAGTTTCTTTTTATCTCTTTTTATCATTTCAACTGAACATAAAGGCTTTCCAGATTTTTTACTATATAAGCTGGGGGGAAAAAATTAGAAATAAACTTGTTTCTTTTATTTATAGATGACCACAAGTGGTCTTGCTGAAGATAGCAAAACTAAATTAGAATGGTGAACTTGTAACCTTCACCTTCTGTGCTAAACAGTAATCATCATGGACCCTCTGCCCAGTTCCTCTTGGAAGCAGGACAAATGAATTCTAAATCAAATCAAAGCCATTTCCATGTCAGAAGGAGCTCTGCACGCTGCCCGCTCTGCCAAACTACTAGGCTCTAACGGGTCCAAGCTTAACCCCAGGTTTGTTGGTCGCTACTCCAACACCACTGACTCTGCAATACTACCCCCCCCCCCCATCAAGTTCATCAGGTACTAGCTTTTCAGTCTCCACTACCTGATGAACAACTCAGGATCAAAACAGCTGGTGTGGTTTGTTTTCCTGACTAATACATAGTGCAGTTCCAAATCTACTACACCATGTTCTCTGTGGCCAGTGTATCTTACAATTGCACTAAAGCTGCACAGGAGCTGATCTCATCACTACAGACAGGATTAGCTATTTCTGGATTGCTCTTAATGTTTAACTCTCAAACTACATTGAAAACAAGTAGTCTCATATTTTTTGGTTTCACTTTATTGTTCTTCCCAAATTCCTTAAGCCAAAGATTAATTCAAAGCAAGGGCCTTACTCTCTTCAATTTTAGGAAGACTGAGAGAAGTGAGGAAAACATAGAAGCAAAGTTTGAAGCTGAAAGAAGTCGCCCCTAAAACACAGAAGTACAGTTGAATCAGCAAATGCCGAGTAGATAGCAAATGCTGCGAGATGTTACCCCAAAGATGTAGCTAAGGTCACTAATGGAAATGCTTACATGGAACATTTTCAGGGTAGGTCAAACACCTTTCTCTCGGAAGATGACATTTAGGATTTCACTGCCAGAGAAATCAATGCCTGGCTTCAAAAGGCAGACCCCCTCTCTGTTAGAGGTTAAGGGAGCTGGTTACTTCAAGCTGAAAGCAAATCTCATTCACTATGCTGAAACTCCTACAGCTTTTAAGAATCATACCAACTCTGCCTTTCCATGTGCTATAAATGGAGTAACAGACAGAATATCTGGTTGTGACATGGTTTACTCATTATTAAACCCATCTTTGAGACTTACTGCTCAGGGAAAAAAACCTTCCTTTCAAAATATTATTATCTACCAACAAGGTCTCTGAAGGAAAGAGATTAATACTGTTTTCAAGACACCTAACACAAAATCCATTCTATCATCCATGGATCAAAGAGTAATTTCAATTTTCTTTCTTTCTTTCTTTCTTTTTTTTGGCAGTACTAGGGAATGAAACTAGGGGATGCTGAGGTACATCACCAGTCCTTTTTATTTTGAGACACTGTGTCTCTGGCAAAACTCCTGACTCATCCTCCTAATTAGTTGGGCTTACAAGCATGTGCCACCAGACCTTCTGGAAAGGATTCATCATTATCAGTGCAATTAAGAACATTTGTGATTCATGGGAAGGGGTCAAGTATCAGTATTAAAAGGTGTTTGGAAGGAAGTGATCCTCACGGACGACTTTGAAGAATTTAAGAGTTCAGTGAAGGAAATAACTGCAGAAATAGCAAAAGAACTAGAATTACAAATGGAACCTGAAGATGCCACCCCCCATACTGGGGATTCAATCCAGGGCCTGTGAAATGAGTTATATAACCTGCACAATATTTACAATTTGGGGGCAGGCTCCCACTAAGCCACTAAGTTTTCTGGGTAGGCTCAAATGTTCAATTTTGCTCCTGCTTGATCCTCGCTTAGTACTGGGGTTACAGCTATGCACCACCATGCCCAACTACGTGCTGCTTTTTATCATTTTTTAAGTAAAGAGCCTGGAAATACTGCTATTATTATGACAAAACATTCAGAGTATTATATAAAATTAGTTGGTAAGTAAAGGTAGATCCTGAGAGAACTAGTTTCAGTTTGGAAAATTCTACTGTGAGTAAAAGGCTATCAAACAACATCACATGCCATAGAGAACTTTTGTAAAATATAGTTAATCAATGTAGCAAAACTCACTGTTGTCATTTTTAAAAGAAACTGCCACAGCCACCCCAACCTTTACCACATGGAAGCCATCTGTTGATGGCAAGATCTTCCACCATTAGAAAGATTAGGACTTGAAGGGTCAGACTATTAGCATTTTTTTAGCAATCAAATTTTTTAAAATTAAAGTACGTAACTGTTTTTTATATGTGATGTTTCTAGGCTATTAAAGGAGAGTAAAAATGTAAGTTTTATATACACTAGGAAACAAAAAAATCTGTGCCTCACATTATTGTGATAATCTGCAGTATCTCAGAGGCATATTGTTAATGTACCAGAAAGAAGAACAAACAATTCTAGAGTTCGTGTAGGTCAGACATTACTGTATACTTTATGATCCAAAAGTTTAGAAACATTTTCATTTAAACTTTTCAAGATAGACAGGATAAAAGAAAAAACCCTGGTAAACTGAACTCCTTGCTCTTTACTTGCCAGAGGCAAGCCCTGAAAATCTTTATAAAATTAATAACTGAGGATGGAATGACCTAGTCAAGACTGGTAGGGATGCAAACTCTTGTGACCCAACTACATCTTTTCTAATTTCACAACTTTAAAGGTGATATAAATGGCAGAGGATAAACTAGCAAGGCAGTAAAGATCAAGGTGTCTCATGGCGACCAGTGAGAATGAAATGGGTATACAGAAGTTGAGTTTCATAATGCATGGTAACAACCTGAAGTAATGACAACAGATACCAAGGATGTTAAGATTTTTCACAAGGATGGAAATACCCAAGGACAGGTACCACTTCATAGATAAATTTAGTAGAAACAGAACTTAAAACACTGGTTTGCCTGGCTACAAAACTCCTGAAACTGTCTACTATACCCTACTGCCAGCTAGAAAGGGAGCAAGTTTAGGAGCACATGAGGCAAAGCCTGGAAGCCAACTTCTGATGAAGGCAGGACCTGAACAGCCAGGGACAACTACCACAATGAGACTGCAGGCACACAGAGTGGAATCTGGGAACAGCAGAACTCCACTTTCTCTATAAGTAATATACATGACTGTAACTTTAAAAGAGCTCAATTCCATCTCCTGTTCACTTAGAATAAAAATTTCATGTGATGAAAAAACAAACAAACCCAAAACAAAACAACAACAACAAAAAGTTAAGCTTCTGTTCTGAAAGTACCTATTCTCATCAATTACATAAAATTTCTGATGTTTCCAGGTTTCAGTTTGATTCTCTGAGCTGGATTAGAAAATAATTACAAAACATAAAATAAGGAAATTTGAAAATGTTAATAGTTTTTGATAGGTAAACAACAAAATACATAAGCAACTTACCTTCCTCTCCCTAAACCAGGAGAAGATTCAAGACTACTTGGCTCCACGCGCCCAGTTCCAATATCTCTCTTGGCATAAGCTGAAGGGTTTTGTATTCGTGTTCTACTTTGCCCTGTTTGCCTTGTCTGTGGGCTCCGGACACCATTAATTAATCGATCTGCAGTGAAGTTAAATATTGAAGGACTTTCTAGCAGCCCAGGTCCTCTCTCTGCACTAGGAATTGCATGGCGCAGATGAGACTTACTAGGATTCCTATAAATAAAATGTTTGTATATGCTCAGTTATAAAACAGGCAAGGTGTTAATAATGAGCATGCTAATGCAAAATACCTGAACTAAAATGTGCTACAGTATTTAATAAATATAAAAGTTGTTTAGAATAGTCAACACACAACACATAGGATTACTGCAAATATATCAATCATATGTCACCCAATTCACTGGTTTGGTTCACTGGTTTGCTGGATGGTTTGTTAGTCCAGGTCCAAGTTAAAAGCAGAGGCATGCATTCATGGTGCAAGTTGCCCCAAAAGCCTTCTCTGAAGAGAATCTACTCCTTTATAGAGGCAACCGATTTTGGTGCTTAGTCTACAGATTGTAGTTGTTACATTTCAAATGCTTACCTTTGATTAGCACTGTGTTCAAATGTATCTAGTTACAGATAGTGAAAAAAAACAGCAACATGAAGCTTATAAGCACTGAATCATTTTTGGAACTTGCCTGCTTCTAGGAGGATACTGTCTGAGTGAAGTCAAAGGAGATGTTGCAGGTTTGAAGGTTGGAGATGTAAAGCCATTTATAAATCCAGTATTTGGAAATGGAGTTACCTACATTTATTAAGAAACAAGTAAATACATCGTCAGATAAACCACAATTTAGTTAGTACTATTCTACCTTAGTATAATTTATTTCCTCTTCTTACCAGAAACATAATGTTTCAAGGTATGCTTAAAAGTGGATATAATATAAGACAAGCATTTTCTAAGACTGTTATTAAAGGCTTAAAATTTGCTGAGCACTCACAATAACCTGGCTGGCGATAAGAACTTTTTCTGTATCATCACAGTTAATCTTCATAATAATACAACGGAGAAGATAATATACACATGTAGAAACTGACAGAAGAGGACAGAACCATGCTCAAGGTCACATGGTGTTCTGAACATAGGCACTGGCTCAGCACATTCAAATACTTAACCTAAAGGATACTAATAACATTCCTTTTATCCCTGGAAAGAAGTAAAATAATTTTTTATTCTCAGGGACCTTCATAAATTGCATCAAAGTTCTCAACATAAGAACATTTATATACTGATGATACTAACTTTACTTACTTCATCATCACAACTTTTGAGAATGCTATTTTTTTAACCTGTAATTCCATGCAAGTATTGTTTTAAAGAGCAGCATATTTTCAGATCATTAGTAATTATTCCCCAAGTCACACTTTAACGTGACACATGGCCTATAAATATACTGACATAAGATTCAGAAGAAAAATTTTAAAAGTCACAGATCCCTTAAAAGATAATCCTAGGGCTGGGAGTTTGGCTCAGTGGCTTAAGCACCTGTCTGGCAGGCGCGAGGTTGTGAGTTCAATCCCCGGTGCCGCAAAAAAAAAAAAAAGATAATCCTAAATATAAGCTTCAAAAGTTAAAAATATTAAGCACAGAAATTTAAACATCACTCAACTACTTTCAAAATTTAGATATACAGAAGATGAAGATCACTAGTTTTCTGGCTTTTGGACATACTGTTTCATCTACTCTCTGTGCTACTGACATTGCTTTAAAAGTGTTAGTCACATGGAGTCCTCCAGTTCCCACCCTAAATTTTTACAAGACTGATAAAGGTTGCCCATGTTCGAAAATTAGGGAACAGAAAAGAAAAAAGTAATTCTGATTAGAGTTAACTGGAAGCTATAATACAGTAGTGGTGAACCTACAGAATGTGTGCTGCAGGAGGCTATTTGTATCATTGAAAGCTCTAAGAAGTTTGCCATTACTGCTACAATAGGAAAAGGATATTAAAATTGCTTATCACTCATCAATTTAAAAACAAAATTTAAAGCAACAAGAAGGAAACACTTATCAAGTAGAATCACTCTACAGACTACTTGAAAATACACTATACTAGGAGAACCATCTAGTCAGGTCTAAATTTTTGAGATTTTTAACTCACAGTAAGACTGATCAATAAAGATCATTTCACATTTGTAACTTTACACATGGAATTCTGGTGCTTGAATAATTTTGCTAAGAAATCTAAAAATAAAATTGTGTAACAGTAATGTAACACTGTAACTTGCTAGCAATTAACAGGCACCATCTCTTAACTTTTGCTCAATTGGCACAATGCTTCAAATCACAGAAAAGCCTTTGAGGAAGGAACCTGATCTCACATACCTACACCAGGTCCATATGGCCATCAAAAAAAGTAAACTGAATATAAAAACAAGTCAAGACCGTAACTGACCCAATGTCGCGAGACAGCATAGCCCAGCCAAGGAGTAACTAGCAACTGACTATAGGAAGAGTAGAACTGGGAAAGCACAGCATTTAGCAGTGTTTGGGGAAGACTATTCAGCAACAAGATGCTAAGAAATGTAGTTCCTTTAAGGTTCTCTAGTAATGAGGAACTGTAAGAACAGTGGTACATTCTTAGAGAGTGTAATAATGTTTTTTAAAAGCAGTACATTTTCTTCCTATTAGGAAGAGATAGAGGCGAGACTGAAATAACTTTGCATTTTAACCACTTGTATGGCAAACATTGTTTTACTGTGGTGATTCCAAACTTATGGAGTGTTATGGGACCCCCTTTCAATTAACTCATTTTTCTGTCCCTACCTACCTTTTACATGACTTCATTCTCCCGCTCAAAAACATTAGACAATTTCCCACAAGCCACAAAGTAAAAGTTCACATGCATCTTATGACTTGGCTTGAAAACTTATCAGTTTTACTCTCCTTGTCCCCATACCTAGTCTATGCTTCAGCTCAGAAACACAACCTGATCTATAACCATTTGCAAACTTTTTCTGGATAAATTTACCTGTGAAACTTCCTACTCTTTGAACCCTTATAACAAAATCCTACATAACTGAAAAAACTCAACTTAGGTAAAAACGCAGTGCCTGATAAACCCCTAATTACAAATTTAGTGATATTTTATAGATACATTCTATTATCATATCACAATTAGCATCTTCTTGGCATATTTGTCTTTTCCAGCCTGAGTTTTTTCATGGGCATTTATTTTCACTTTTTAGTGTACCAGCAATTCAAGTGTAAGACTAGTGTGAGAAGTAAAACCAAGCTTTGTAAGACAGCATGTATTCCATTTGAACTGGACTGTTAAGACTATTAAAATACCTCTTTCTCCTTAACAAATTTCCCCTGGCCAATTTCCTCTGTGCTCACAAAGAGATTCATCACACAAGAGTTCTTATTGCATTCTGTGTATTATGGAAAAGGAAATGCAGGATAGGAAGAGAGATGAATTGGGCAAAAATTATGATCACAGCACCAGAAGTTTTTTATACATACAGCTCTGTCGTTATCATCCAATTATATTTAAAATCTACAACATAACTTGAAGGTTTACTATAGCAAACTACAAACATATCTGGCTCCCCAATTAGACTAGGCTTTTAAAATTTCAGACTACTGGTACAATGTCTAAAATACAAATTTCTGCTAAGTAAATTTCAAGGTTAAAAAAAAAAGATTTACCAAGGGTGGATCAAGATAACTATGCGTTGCTGACCACGTCTGCGGGGTAATCAGGCTGTACAGAGGAAACTGCTGCTGGGGACTGTATACTGGAGGTAAATAAAACGATGTTGTGTAACGCTGCTGTGTATAAAGGTTCATGTCCAGAGGTCTAAATCCATTCTTTGGCAGAAATGTGTTTATAGCTATTGCCTTTGCTTTTATCCGTGCCTGTTTGAAAACATTTAACTTTTTGTTAGACTACTGAAGAATACTAGTTAGAAAATAAAGAAAGTATCACCAACAATCTTGCTTACCTTAATTGGCTTTCCTTGAAAAGTTTTGACTTCTTCTCGCAGGTATTTGTAAGCCTAGGGGCGAAAATCATCCAAAATGCTATTCTATTAATCTTATAAAACAAAACAGTGATCCTGGACCCTCTGGGTCACAAATACCTTCAAATAACTTAAAAATACTAGGAAACCCCTACCCAAAATGTACATATGTAGGATTTGTATATAGTTTTAAAAGTATTAGTAGATACCATAAAAGTCTCCCTAAGACCATAAAGTAAGTATACTGACTCAGAGGAAATAATAAATACTGAGTTCCTAATTTGAAATTGGGATCAGACAGTTCCTACACAGGGTGGGAAAAAGATAAGGACTGAATATTCAACTACCTATATATAGCTCTCTATTCTTTGGCACATTAAATCTAAATTAAGCTCCCTATATATCTCCAAAAGTTCTGTATACTCTCACTTAATTTCATCCAACAATATTCAGGTGGGTCAGCATGCTCATACTTTGTTCCATAAGACGGGACTTCTTATCTCCCATTTTTCCTTTTTTCCTTAAATCTAATTAAAACTATCTTTCAGGTTCTTGTGCCTTCTCTTTTGAACTTTCAATAGTATTTGCACCATTCAATGCTTCACATTCGTTAATCTGTTTCTCCCAAACAAGATAACTTTCAAGGGTGAGGAAACAAGTATCTTCTAATTCCTTCTGTCTCCTCAAGGAATGTATTTCTCTCTCTTTTTTCACCTCCAAATTCATTTTATTTCAAGGAGAAAAAGAGAAAGAAAAAAAGAAAAGATAAAAGAAAAAAAATCTAAAAATTTCAAAATGCCAAAAAAAGGCAACAATGGCACAAACATTGCACTGTCATCCCCAAATCATTCACCCAGAGCACAAGACATCTGTATTCAATTGTCCAAATAATACCTGCACAAATCTTTCTCTTCAGTGAACTCAGATACATCAGTAGTATAACTATCTTAGCTATTTTTTATATACATACACATATACATACGTTGTTTCTTTCAACTTCTCACACTAAGACAATACGATGTTGACATGTGTGTCTTATTTAATTCACTAATGAGTATGGTCTCAAGTTGCATCCATTTACCCATAAAAGTCTCCACTTTATCCTTCTTTATGGCTGAGTGGTACTCCGTTGTATAAAAATACCACATCTTTTTTATCCATTTGTCAGTCAATGGGCATTTAGGTTGTTTCCAAGATCTGGCTATTACAAATTATGCTGCTATAAATATGGGTGTACATATATCACTGTGGTATGATGTTTTTAATTCTTTTGGGAAGATACCCAGAAAGGGAATAACTGGGTCAAATGGGACCTCTGTCCTAGTTTCTTGAGCAATTGCCACAGTGATTTCCACAGTGGTTGCACCAGTCTGCACTCCCACCAACAGTGGAGAAGGGCTCCTTTTTCCTCACAGCCCCTCCAGCATTTGTTATTGCTTGATTTCTTGATAACAGCCAATCTTTCTAGGGTGAGGTGGAATCTCAGTGTTGTTTTACTCTCTCAAATGACCAGTGATGTTGAACATTTCTTCACATATTTATTTGTTGTTTGTATTTCTTTAACTGAGAAGTGTGTATTCATACCAGATGCGCATTTTTGAATCGGGTCTTTAAATCTGGGAAGACTGATTTTTTTGCTCTTTGTATGTTCTCGATAGTAATCCTTTGTCTGAGGAACAGTTGGCAAACATTTCCTCCCATGTGTGGGTTGTCTCTTCACTCTGGGGTTTTTCTTGCTGTGCAAAAGCTTTTCAATAAAGTGAGATCCCATTTGTTAATTCTTTGTGATAGTTCCTGTGCAATCTGGGTTTTGTCCATAAAGTCTTTGCCTACACCAATGTCTTTTAAGAGTTTTACCTACTCTGTCTTCCAGCAGATTTAATATTTCTGTTTTAATATTAAGATCTTTGATCCATTCTGATTTTAGCTTAGTACATGGTGAAAGATACGAGTCCAGTTTTAACCTTCGGCATGTGTAGAGCCAGTTTTTCCAGAACCATTTATTAAATAGGCTGTCTTTCTTCCAATGAATGTGATTGGCACCTTTGTCAAAGATAAGGTGGCTTAGTGTCTGCAGTTGTTTCTGCATCCTCTAATCTGTTCCACTGATATCTGGGTCTGTTCTTTTGCCAGTACCACACTGTTTTTATCACAGTAATTTTACAGTATAATTTCAAGTCAGGAATTGTGATGTCCCTTGTCTTGTCTTTGTTGCCCAGGATTGACTTTGCTATTCTAGGTCTCTTCTGGTAAGGAACATGTTTCTCAGTATCTTTAAAAGTATCTTGCAACATAATGATGCCCACTGAAAGATTATGGTTAGGTTCAAATGTCCTTGAATTCTTTACAAACAGTAAAACCTTTCTATATCTAGCTATATGACCAGCAATGATTTTTCTAGGCTGCTTATAATATCCTTAGAAAGTAATGTCACATGCTTTGTAGAATGCTACAAAACATAACCATTTGAGTTTCTATAGCTCTATTTTCTCTGCATTTTATATTTAAACTTATTACTCTGACCTGGTAACAATATCCGTGTCCAGATTTATTCTATATACTAACACTAAACACAGGCAAGCTACGCACTAAACAGGGTGATAGAGAAATAACTTACCTGCTGTGCATCAGCTTCTGTTTCAAATGTAATAAACCAATTATCATTATAGGCAAATTCACAGTTTATGAATTTTGGTAAATTATCTCCTTTAAATAGTGCTTCTACTTCCTACAGAAAATAGAGATTAGAAATTAATGCTGAACTATATGCTATTTTTTATCATCACTAAGATTAAAAACAAAGAACAAAAGACATATACTTAAGCAAAGTCCAACATGCTATGCTGCTTACTAAATACCATTCAAAAAAGGCTGAATGATTCAGTAAAACTCCCAAAATCAGAATTGCAGTGTCACAGGAAAATAGCTAGCTATACAACTTAAGAGAGCTTTCCCCATTTCCAAGGAACCATTAAGGAGAATTAATATGAAAAATACCATTTTAGGTTGGTAGCTATACACACACACACAAAAGTAATTTAAAAACTAAAAAACACTAGCTCAACTTTTGCTGCTAGTCAAGGTGAAATAGATTTATTGCCCACAAGACACAATCAAAAACAATACAAAATTGTGAAATAAGGACTCTGAAATACTGGTAATCAGACACTCCAGTACACTGGTTCCTGAGAGAGAGGACATGAATAAGATAAGACCCAAAAATGCCCAATTCATGCCTGGAGGAGTTTCCAGGTCACAGCATGAGAAGAGTTTGCATAGGACCTGAGCTACATGGAGACCCCACCCCTAGTCCTCAGACTGAAATGGAAACAACCATCTAAAATGATTAGAAGTAAACACTACAGTGTGACCTTACCAGGGAGTCAGAATGGAAAATTCCTCTGAACTCGTAAGACATGAGGCAGAGTACTCAGAAGCAGGGTGGGGATGGGGTTGCCTTAGCAGTGAATATGAGTCTTAAAGGCTACTCTGATTCCATCGAGCAAATATTCCTTTTGGCTCCAACTGGTTCTAAATTAACTTTTCATTCTTTAAAAATCGAGTCTCATTGTTCTACCCAGGCTGGCCTGGCCAGGCTCAAGAGATTCTTCTGCCTCAGTCTCCTGAGAAGCTGGGGCTATAGATGCACATCATCAAGCTCAAGATACTTTATAAGAATACAAAAAAAAAAAAAAAAAAAAAAAAAAAAAAAAATCGCCAGGGATTTAGCTCGGTGGCATAAGCGTCTGCCTGGCAGGCATGAGATTGTGAGTTTGATCCCTGGTACAAAAAAACCTCAAAAAACCCATTATCCAATAAAGAGCCCAAATGCCTGACATTCATTGAAAAATTACCAACCATGCCAAAAAACCCAGAAAAATATGGCCTATGCTGAGAAACAATATCCAAATTAATGCTAGAAATCAGAGATAGAATATTAGGCAAGGACATTTCAAAGAGTTACTAAATACATACACACTTTATATGCTCAAAAAAATAGACTGAGAATGCCAAACAGAAACGGGGGAAAGGATCCAAATTAAACTTACAGAGATGAAAAATGCCGTGTCTGAGAAGTACTTTAAATAAAATTAACAGCTTGTTAGATACTTTCTGAAGAAAAGATCACAAGGAAGAAAAGAGAAAATATTTGGATAAATAACAACACAATGAAAATATGAAAAACAAAGCTAAACCAAAACATCTTGCAATCAAATTGCGTAAAACCTGTGACAAGATTTCAAAGCAGCCCAAGAGTTATACAGAATGAAGATACAATGGCAGACTCATCACCTGAAATAGTGCAGAATAACAGAGGAGAAAACATCTTTAAAATACAGAAAGAAAGGGGCTGGGGATATAGCTCAGTGGCATAGCACCTGCCTAGCAAGCACAAGATCCTGAGTTCAATTCCTAGTACAAAAAAAAAAAAAAAAAGAGAGAGAGAAAAGAAAAAGACAAGACAAAAAGAAAGGAAAAAAGCCTCTTTCTGTGAGTCAGCACCATTCGTGGACTGCAGAGGGAGAGAACCAGGCCTCACCAGGTGATCCCTGCCTGGAAACCAGCGCCATACATGGACTGCTGCTAGAGTGGGGACAACCACATCCAAGCCTCTTTCTGAGAGTCAGCGCATTTGTGGACTGTGGAGGGAGAGAACCAGGCCTCACCAGGAAGCGAGTCCAGCCAGGAAACAGTATCATTTTCATTATTTTGTTGGGTTGGGTTTTATTCTCTTTTGTTTTGTTTGATTATGTTAAATCTGATGGCATGAGTAGCTATTTGAAAGATAGCAAGATATATTATGGTAGTCATTTTGGATTTATTATTGGTTTGTTTTGAAGTCCTTTATTGCATTCATTGTTTTGTTTTTATTGTTTGTTTTATTCTATTCTGTTTGAATTTTACTATGTCCAAAGGTATCTGCAGCTACTTGAAGAAAACAGAAGGCATTATGGTAAGAATTGTTGGTTTTGTAAGGTTTTGAAGTCCTGTATCACTTAAACTAGTTTATCTTGATTGGTCGCATTCTGTTTTATTTTCCTTGGTTTTATCCTCTTTAAAATAAATAAATAAATAAATAAGAAATTCATATGACAAAAAAGAAAATTCTTCATCAATCTAGAAATCATATCTAGTAAAAAAAAATCCTTCATCAATGAGCCTAAAATCTCAAACATGCTAAAATGAAACAAATTAGTCATCAGCAGACCTGTATCACAAGAAATCTTAATGAAATATTCAAGTTAAAGGAAGATACTAACAGATGGGAAGGAAGTCTAGACCTGCACAGAACAATGAAAAACAACAGAAATAGTAAATCAGATAAATTCACAATTCTTATTTTTAAATTCTTCAAAGGAAACTGATTTATTTAAAGCAAATATAATATATGTAGAATTTATGACCACACAGAATTAAAACATATGACAATAGCACAAGGCCAGAAGTGGAAAACTAATGTAAGGCAATACTATTAAGTAAAGGTAGACTTTGTAAAAGTTAGTGCTAACAGACCCTAATGCACGCACTATAAAACATACAGATACCTAGTGAAATAAATAAGAAATGAGGGGTAAAAAGGAAAGGAACGGCAGAAGCAAATAGAAAACAAACAATAAGATTGTAAAAGTAAACCCAATCACATCACAGATCATGTAAGTATAAATGTGCTACACCCATAATTAAAAGGCAAAATTTTTCAGGTAAACTGGTATGGTGATAGAGATGTAGCTCAGTGTAAGATGCTTGCCTAGCAAGCATGAGACCCTGGGTGTAATCTCCCACTTCTGTCTACCAAAAAAATGAAAAACTAAACAAAATAATAATAATAATAATAATAATAATTCACACTGCATAAGAAAAGCAAGATCCAACTACATACTACTTTCAAGAAATTCACTTTGAACGTAAAGACAAAAATGGGCTAAAATAAAAGGATGGGAAAAGACACACCATGTTAACACTTAGAGATGAAAGGAGCAGTGGCTATATTCACACCAGACAAAGTAGACTCAACAGCAAGAACAGTTCCAGGAAAACACGGTCATTTAATAAAAAAAAGTATTACTCACTTAACACTTCAAAAAGTACTAAAGGAATGAATCAAATAACTATAAAAATTATTTTGAGATTTTTTTTTTTTTTTTGGTGTATTTTTGAGACAGGGTTTCACTGTGCAGTCCAGGGTGGCCTCAATCTCACAGCGATCCTCCTGCCTCAGCCTCCTGAGTACTGGGATTACAGACATGTGCCATCATGCCCAGCTATTTTCTGAGATTCCAATGCTTTGTTTTGTTGTGCAATCGCTAAGAAATATTTACTGGTTAAAAGAAAGTAAAATAAATAAATGCAAAGATCAAATTGACTAATGGTTAGTGTTACTACATCCAACCTCAAACAATAATCCTTCAATACCACCAGGTGGTCAGTCAGAAGTACAAAGAGTAGTTCATTCTTTTGTCTCTGGAAGAATCTCATATAAACTATTATGAAAATCTGATCAATATTAAAAATGTTCTAATCACTGAGAAGAATTTGGTTACACTTCAGGAATAGAGAACTTTCCAGAAATTCTTAGCTTAAACTTTTGAGCCCCAGTAGATGTGCCATATATACATCATAGAATCCTTGGAAATATCTTTTTCTTAGATTGTTTAAAGACTTGCACTGGCCAATTTAGCACAGACATACTGTGTGCAGTTTTAAATACAAACATACAAAGATCAATGTCTACTACTAAATGCAGAAAATTTTACTTGGTTGTAATTTTTACAAATACCTGAAATCTTGAAAATTAGGATCTATGTTTTAAATATTAATTTGATCTAATAAAGACAAATTAGTAATAAATACCCTAGCTCTTCAAATTCAGAACCTTAATAAAAATGTGAAGAAAAATTTAAACGCTTATTTCCTTTTTTTCATATACTACAATATAGAACTAGTAAAACTATCTTGTGAACAAGAAGTAAAAAAAATTACACTTAAAGAGTTACATAATTTCTTACTATAGGCGTGCAACTTTGTTAAATTTTGTAAGTGTTTCCCTTAATAAACTTTCACATATACTAATCTAACTAGGATTTAACAGTTAATTTTTTTTTTTTTGGTGGGTACCAGGAATCAAACTCAGGACCTCATGCTTGCCAGGCCCGAAAGCTATGTCTTAGAAGTGTGAATAGAAATCTCTGCTTCTTCTACAGAAAAAATGTTGAAAAACATGAATGGTTACGTTTATATCCTGTAAATGATATAAATGCTAAATGATAAACCAAGCTGACTGTATTCTGTAAGAGTTCCCAAACCAGGTAGGTACTGTTTTCCAAGGTGGTCAAGAATTAATTTGATGAGCTAAGCTTCCAGCACCTTCCATCAAGACTTGTCTTATCTCCAGATCCAGCCAGTATGTTTACTGCACAGGGAAACTTAGATTAAGAATTTGGACAAATAATAGCAATACAATATAGTTGTTTTTTATTATTATGAAAATTTTTTTTTCAGTACTAACAATTAAATAATTGCATAGGGCCTTACACATGCCAGGCAAGTGCACTACCACTAACTACATCCTTAGCTCTTCTAAAATTTTGAGACCGTGTTGCTAGCATGTCCAGACTAGCCTTAAACTTATGATTCTGTTGCCTTACAAGTAACTGGGATTACAGATATGTGCCTCCATGCCTGATTATTTTTAATTATTCTATCAAATAATACGGTTCTCTAAAATTACTGCTCCAAGTTATTGATTCCCTAAGGATAATCCCAGATCCCATTTTCACAAAAAAAGGTGACTGTGCCTTCTTTTACTTGGAAGACATTTACACTTATGGTGGCAGCAAATACAGGAGTAGCCATGGTAGTTTGGATCCAGCAGCAATTACAAATGTGCTCAGGGGCTTCTTCAAACAGGCCACCTTATCATAAAAATATTTATCCTGAAAAGTAATGTATCATAAAAATGCTCTTTTTCTTAATTTGAGATTTTTATTATTTCTTAGTGGATAAATATATAAAGTTGTCCTCATTTTTAGTTTCTAAATATTTAATGTAAAGTGTGTAAATGAGACTGGATGTATGACACACAACTATAATCCTAGCACTAGGGGAGACTGAATTGGAACTGCCAAGTTAAGCCCAACCTGGAGTACTTAAGTGAGTGAGACACTGTCTCAAAATAAAAGGGGGGGAGGCGTGGTTGGCTATGCAGCTCAGTGTACAAAGGTCCTGAGTTCAACCCCCAGGGCCACAAAAATAAAATGAGGGTAACAGTCTTGAAACCAAAAAGGTTGAGACTCATTTCTGCCTATGAGGGAATCATATTATGACTACCAATGTGTGCAAATCCTGAGAAAACTTAAGCGTTTATTAAAAACAAAACAAAACAAAACAAACCCCTCCAAAAACACAGATGTTTAAAAACAAAACAAGACAAAACAAAACCAACAAAGAAGTCTCAAGAAAATGTCCAAGTACCCGTTAGAGAAGTTACTTACTTCCACAGGGGTAGTTTCAGATATTTCACGCAATATTACTATGCAACGATTTTGATTTGGCCTTACTTTTTCTCCCTTCTCATCCACTTGGACTAAAGGTAAAGCTACAAAAATAAGAAAAAGAAATGATTAAACACAAATATTAAAACGTGACACTTCAATGGAGTGTGTAACATTCTATTACTAATCACATCGAAGAAACCTGTCTATTTGTTTCTACTGGCAAACTATCAGTAGTTCTGGCAGTCCAATACAAAACTATCAAAAAAAGTTTTAAACCAATCTTGCACATGAAACTTTTAAACTGAGGAGGATGGAAATTTAAAAAGTTCTGCAAGAGTCAACATGTATCACTATGAAATAGAGGTTCTAAACAGCTCAAATAATAGATTAGAATATAAGGTTAAAGGTTTTCTCCTTTGACATAATTTTGCCTTGTTAGAGCATCTTAGTTTGCAGTTGTCTAAGACTCATGCAAAGTTGCCATGTACCCTTTACCCAGTTCTCCCTAATGATAGTGTCTTATATAACTTTAGAGCACATTCTGCAAGGGATGCTGATGATGGTGCAAATGCCACAGAAGAGACAGGCCAAATCAGGCCTAATTTCACCAGTCACCCTGGGCCTTTTTGTGTAAAGTTTGTCTTCTGGTGTCACGTCTATGGATTTATGTCACATGTAGATTCAAATGATAGTATGTTATGATCACAACCAAGGCGCAGGGGTATCCATTATAATGACAGAACAAATCCCAAATATCATGAATGAAGTTGAAACATCACAATAGGTCTTACCGACTTTTACAGGCTAATAACAGAACACAGTATAGTCACACTGTAAATAGTATCTAGAACAGTAAAATTATATAAATAAATTAGATAATTCACATAAAACAGAAACATTCCTTAAAAGACACAAACTACTAAAGATAACTCTAGAATAAATACGTAATTGGAACCAATCTGTGTCTGCAAGAGAAATGGAACTTGTAATTTAAAATCTTGCCATGAGCTGGAGTGATAGTGTGCATCTATAATCCCAGTACTGTGGGAGGCTAAGGCAAGGTATCTGAAATTTAAGCCCCGCATGGGCAACTTATAGACTTAGCGTTGTAAAATAAAGAACAAAAGGACTGGGGATGTAGCTTAGTGTGAAGGTCCAGGGTTTAATCCCCACTATGCAAAGTTGGGAAAGGGATATTTTGTCATGAAAAATTTCAAGGCCTAAATAGTTTCACTGGAGAAATTCAAACATTAAGTAAAAATAAAAACCAATACTATAGAACAA
The DNA here is from genome assembly GCA_004363535.1 of Dasyprocta punctata. Classification (NCBI taxonomy): domain Eukaryota; kingdom Metazoa; phylum Chordata; class Mammalia; order Rodentia; family Dasyproctidae; genus Dasyprocta; species Dasyprocta punctata. Next base: position 41,355 of record RJWM01007369.1, read on the forward strand.
ACTAACCCAGAAAATTATGTTCCAATCCATTCTAGGAAGCCAGCAGTTCTCTTACACCCAAACTAAACAAAGCCATTACAAAAGAAACTACAGACCAATATTCCTCATTAACGCTCATGCAAAAACTCTTATCAAATTTTGGCAAAGTGAAACCAACAACATACAAACATGTAATAAATCACAAAAATGGGATTTATCTTAGTAAGGCAACAATGGCTTACCAATTGAAAAAAGAAATCAAGCTGTCTAAATTGTATTAATGAATTAAAATTTTTAAAAAACTATACAATTTCTGATAAAAGTTTTCAGCAATCAGAGAACAGGAATGTCAACTAGTTAAATGTCACTTATGAAAAATCTACATATAGCATTACATTTAATGATGGAAAATGATTCCCTTCATAAGTGAGAACAAAGTAAGGCAGTCTATTCTCTCTTCTTCCATTTAACGTAATACCAGAGATTCTAGCCAGTATAACCAAATAATAGAAATGAAAGTCACCTAGATTTTGTATAAAAAGGTATTCACAGAAAATAAGCTTGCCAATGTAGATACCTAATATAATTTCCGTAAAAAACTACAATTTATTGAACTTACTAGTGTTTTGGTATACAAAATATAGGAGAATGAACATACTACACCAAACAACTAGAAATCGAATTAAAAATATCATTTATAACAGCATAACAATGTAGAATATGTAGTTAAGAGAAAAACTGAGTTAAAAATATCATTTATAACATAACAATGTAAAATATGAAGTTATAAATCTGATAAAATATATGAAAAAACCTATGAACTGAAAACCCACAAAACATTGCTGGGAATATTTTAAAAGAACTAAATAGGGCCAGGTGTGGTGGCACACGCTTTTAATCCCAGCACTCAGGAGGCTGAGGTAGGAGGAGTGTTGTGAGTTCGAGGCAAGCTTGGGCTACATCATGAGTACAAGGCCAGCATGAGCTACATAGTGCGACCCTGTCTCAAAAAACTAGGGCTGGGAATTTGGCTCAATGACTGAAGTGCCTGCCTGGCAGGTGCGAGGTTGTGAGTTCAATCCCCAGTGCCACACACACAAAAAAATAAATAAATAAAAGAAAAAAGAACTAAATAAACAGACTGGAAAATTCACTATTGATGAAATGTCAATTCTCAAGTGGACTTATAAAATCAACACAATCCCCAAAAAATTCAAATAAGGCCTTTTGAAAATAATGGTGCTGATCCTAAAATTCATGTGGAAATAAAAAACATTTAAAAGAGCTTAAACAAAGCTGCAAATTTTGCATCTAGTTTAAGATTTATATAATTATAATAATCAAGACACTGTGGTATTAGAATCAATACAGACAAATAAATCAATAAAACTACATGCAGTCCAAAGATAAAGCCATACATGTTTGGGCAAATGAATGCGACAAAGGCAAAAAAGCAATGGAAAGTTATTGCAACAAATGATGTTGAAACAATTATAATACTGGATGGATGGATACCTTGCACAATGTGCATTTAATGTACATGGTCTATTTAACTTAAAGTAGATCAGATCCAAAAGCTGACTGAAACTTCTAGAAGACAACCTTTATAACCCTGGACTACGAAAGATCTACTAAAAAAATTTATACTTCTGCTCCTCAAAAGACACTCACAAAAAACAAAATAAACCACAGAGTGGAAGAATATATTTGTAAATCATATATCTTTTTTGAAACATATATTCATTTAAAAAAGTGACAATAACTGGACAACTACAAATTAACACAAAGTGTACCAAAAGAAACAGACCTAAGTATAAAATGAAAACTGTAATTCACAGAACATAGGAGAAATCTAGATAACTTGCAATGATTTTTTATAGATGTGACACCAAAGGCATGATCCATGCAAGAAAAAACTGAGAGGCTGGACTTCATTAAAATTTAAAACTCACTGAAATTACACATGAAAGAAAATGTCAAAAGAGTACAAAGTCAAGTCATAGACTGGAACAAAGTTTTGAGAAGTCACACCTGATTCAGGACTATTAAAGAAAGATCCTAAATGTCGATAATAAGAAAATGAACCTGATTAAAAAGTGGACAATACATCTGAAGAGATGTTTCGCCAAAGCTGATTTACAGACGGCAAATAATTACAAACAAATATGATCCACACGTTATCAGAGAAATGCAATTTTGGCGAGTTCTTAAAAGTGAAACATACTTTTACCAGATGATACAGTAATCTGTCCCCACTATTTAACTAAATGAGTTGAAAACATGCATATGTAATCTGTAACCAAATATTTACAGTAGCTTTATTCATAATTGTCAAACATGAACCAAGCAAGATATCCTTGGATAAACAAACTGTGGTACATTCAGACAATGGAATATTATTCAACCCTGAAAAGAAACATGGAAACTAAAATCCATATTACCAAGGCAAAGAAGCCAATATTAACAGTTTATACACATTATATGATTCCAATTCTATGATATTCTGAAAAAGGTAAAACTATGGAGACAATAAAAAAGTTAATAATTGCTAGGCGTTGGGGGAAAACTGAATAGACAATACGAAAAAATTTTAAAGCAATGAAATCTTTCTGTATAATACTATAAAGGTGGATACATGTCATACATTTGGCCAACCCGCAGAATGTGCAACACCAAGAGTGAACCCTATTTGGGCCTGGTGGCATGTTTATAATCCCAGCTAGCTACCTAAGGCAGGCAGGGCAACTGAGACCCTATCTCAAAAAAGAGAACAAGATTGTATAGCTCAGTAATGGAGTACTCCTGGCTTCAATCCCTAGTACTTGCCAAACCAAACCAAACCAAACAAAAACAAAACAAACCTCCCAAAAAACAATGAATCCTAATGTAAATGATAGATGACAACTGATAGATACACTGATGTGGGTTCAGCAATTCTAAAAAATAGATCACTCTGATGGGGGACATTGATAGTTACCAAAATTACCTTCCTCTTCATTTTGTTATGAACCTAAAACTAAGGTTTTAGGAAAACTAATAAAAATAAGATAAGATATACTTAAAAAAAAAAAAACCTTCATCTGTCAAGTAAACAAATGAAAAAGTATGTGTGTGGGTCCATTTGTAGAGACATTTCAGAAAAGAAAAGTAATCATTAAAGAAACAGAAATTATGACACACTGCTAAACATTTACTAGAAAATCTAAAATTAAAACGACTGCATTCTAAGTGTTCGTGAGTATGTAAAGCAACTGGAGCTCTACTGAGCAAGAGAATAGTGATGGGAGGTAAGATAAACAGAGTGAGTGGTAATGACAGGTAAAGTAAGGATAGGCTAAGTGAGTAGTGATGGCAGACAAGGTTAGGTTGGCATTTTTGAGCTCTAATTTTCAAGGCTCATAATTTTCTAGTTAGGTCTTATTTTTGGGGAAACATGGATGAGCGATCCATACATAAACTGGTTCCTTTAAGCAAGTATGCAGAGCAATTAAGTATTCTCATAGACTGGATGAGTAATCTTTTACTAGCAAGAATCAACTCTGAAATTATATTCAGTGGGGCAGCAAAGCTTGCAAGGTATGCCTAAATGGAATAACTAAATCTGGAATTTCTAAAAATCAAGAGGATTTCTAACAAAGTACAGATACGTAAAAGAAAGTTACTGGCTTATAAAGTGAGTCAGATAAAACCAAATTCAACTGATAGAAAAAAAGGAAGATTCTGTTTTAAATGTTGGCAATGGAAAATAAAACAATACCTTAGGAAATGGCACAATGTTCAGAATTCATAGTTAAATAGTAGTAATGTTTGCCAGTTTCTTTTTGTCCAACAGAAAAACAGAAGACAATTTTACTTCTGACTAGAAAATCCCAATTAAGTTTTTTTTCCCCAACTCAGTTCTAAAGTAAAAAGTTTACTTTCTATTACTGTTAAATCAGATTCACACAAAAAGAAAATATGGCACTGCCTCTGATGCGCAGGGACAGGGACAATGTGAAAATGCCTTGACACAAGTGTAACAGAAAGGCATGGTAGTGACAGAAAAGAGGCTTTCATTCAGGTACACAATGTCTCATCATTCAAAAATATGAAGGCAGTAGTGGAAAATGCCCGATTCATACTGTGTTCCTTGTGAAGGACAGCCACTAAACTGCAGTATATATCAGTCCTGAGGAGGGAAACTATGAAAATAATTTCACCTGGAATTTGTAGCCCTATATAAAAAGTACATTTGCAATAATTTAAAACAAATTTTAAAAAGGTACGTATTTAATAGAGAAGGAACGTGCAATGAAGGCTTTAGACAGAAGCATTGCAAGGGCCAGGGGAACTCTGAGAACGATGGAGGAACTGCTATCTTCTCTGTAGTGATGATGGTTTCATCCATGTATATCCTTGTGTCAATACTTACTGTGTATTTTAGATACATGCACTTGATGTCGGTTATATCTAAGTAAAGCTGTTCTTTAAAAAAAAAAAAAAGTAGAACAGAACAAAAAGGCAGTACAAATAAAACAAGGACAGAAATTAAGTGAAGACACCATAGGCAACACTTTCACTACATTTCCTGAAATTCCTGTGGGTCTCTGTTGTAACACTTAAACATTCATTTGATGTTGCCAAATTTCAAAGCAACAACTTCATTCACAATATCCTTTTAAGGAAAAATGCAGTGTTTCATCAAAACTTGCACAGGAAATTGAAATCTGAAAGAAATTCCTTGAGTAGGAAAAATGCTAATTAACATGTACTTTAACCATAAATAATGCCTTTATTGTTTTTCATGAATAAAACAACAGTTGTCTATAAAATCTTTTTGTTTTATTTTTTGTCTTTCTGAGACAGGATCTTACTATGCAGTTCAGGCTGGTTTTGAGCTCACTTTGTAGCCCAGGCTGGTCTTGAATTTGCAAAGATCCTCCTGCCTCAGCCTTCCAAGAGCTAGGATTACAGGCATGTGCCACCATGCTCAGCTTATAAAATCTCTTTTAAAGAGATTCATTTTCTCCTTCAAATAACCTATGATCTGTTTGAGGTTTCACTATGGATTCAATCAGTGCTCCGACTGGTCAGAAAGGAATTACGGCCATCCATGGAAGACTCAGTTTGCCAACAAGTAACGTCTGATAGCTCTAGATGTAAAGACTCACACTGGTAAGACAAACAGTATAAGGACTAGTATTATTCATTTTAAACTGTCATTTACTTACATCTTAGCACTTCAACAATCAAATCCACGTCAGTACTGAGTTTCTTGATATGGTCAAGGTTAGCTACAGTTGTAATTGGCACATATTGATCACTGTCCATTTGTGATATAAGATACATATCACTAGCAAGATTCTCCCTGTTGAAAGAAAACAATTTCTTTTAGTTGATATTTCTTTAAAAGAACTTGAATCTACACCAATACCAGTTTCATAAGAGATACGTTGGCATGGTATAGCTTTAGAGTTAGATCTGAGCCTAACACCCATTTGTTACTTGCTCTCTCTGCCCTTAGGTACATTTTTTTTTCAAATCCTCTAGGAAAGGTAGATCAAACAAAAATAAAAGTATACTGCACTTTAAGCAATCAAAACTAATAAGCAGCCAAGCATGGTGATGCAGCACTTGGGAGGCTGAGGCAGGAGGCTCACTGAAAGTTTGAGGCCATAAGGAAAGGGAAAGAAAGTGCTCAAAAGGAAAAAACAACTGGGATAGGAGAAAGCAGAAAAGGAAGAAGGGAAAAGATTATATGTAAATAGGTATATATACATATATGTGTGTGTGTGTCTCTGTATGTATATACACAAGACAGGTAACTATACTACTAATCTGTTAGTTCATCAAAAAGAACAGTTTGTGCTTTCATTGATTATTTTTTTATCCCTAGATCTTGTAACCTGAGCAACTACTTCTAAGATAACAATATGTAACTAGTGTTAATTTCCTACAATTTTGTTTTGAAATTTTGTATCGTTTTTTTTTTCTTTCTTTTTTCTTTTTGCTTTTTAAAATAAAAAAATAAATAAATAAAAGTTTGAGGACAGCCTGTGCTACAAAATGAGTTCAGGAGCAGCCTAAGCTACATAGAAACCTTATCTAAAAAAGTAAAAACAACAACAACAACAAAAAAAAAATCAAACAACAAATAAGAACCAAAAAACTAATGGGCAGATTCTTCCTACAATGTAGTTATAGCTCATCTTGAAGTAGTTTATTAAAAATAGAGGGTTTTTAAAATATGGAAATTCAGTTGAATAAGTAAGAAAGACAAGAAAATTTTGAAATGGCCAGAACAAGGTCAATATTCAAAATGCCTACTGCAAAGTCTGGAACTCTTGGTAGAGAAGCTGTAAATTTGGCTCCAGCTTCCTGATAGCCAGAATTAAAAAGAAGGAAACAGGGTCAGTAACTATTCACAGGGTCAAAAGGTAAGCCACAAGTAGCAGTAAAGGCCAACATGGGTTATTTCTTGGTATTCTGGTCAAAGATAACGGTCTCCTGTGAATTCTGAAGAAAAAAGACAGTACGTGATATAATGAAAAGGGCCCTCAGAAAAACAACTGAAGCTAAAATGCAATAATGGGTTTCAAAGGATCCCTTGTTGCAATAAAGGTGAATGATAATCTCAAAGTGAGTGCTATGTAGAGAGAAATACTGTTCTATCCTTCATCTCAGTTAGCCATCACTTACATGTGAGTGATTCTGGGCACATGAGAGCTACACATGGGTATGTGAGTAGCAGGGGGCTGTTTTTCTACTTTTGCCACAAGATCTTTTGTTTTCACTATGTGTGCACATGCATGCTGTGTTGTGCTGTGCTGTACTAGGGACCAAATCCAGGACATAACATATGCTAGGCAACCACTCTACCACTGAGCCATAACTCTTGTTTTAAACTATGTTCCTATGCAATATAGTCGGTGTTCCCAATCTGAGACAACATGGAAATGAAGGGGCTAGCACACCCCATTCTTACTTTCTTTGAGAGGACCTTCATCAGACACCTCTGTGAGGTTAACTTCAGACTCAAATAAAGTTATATTTAGTCTAATCTTGTATGTCCAGTTTTGTCATTTCAACTTTACAAGTTCTAATATATTTTACAAAAAGAAAAGGTTATTTATTCTGGAAAAAAATATAACTAAACATGAATGACATATAAACAAAACACTTCTGTGGCATTTTACATATTTTGAGAAACAATATAGCAGGCTGTTTGTGCTCACACTTTAGTGAGATTGAAGATTTTCTAAGGCTCTATCTCAGACTGATTCAATGCAACTGGGAGTGGTGGTGGTTCAAAAATATGTATTAGAATAGCAATCCAGGTAATGATCACCAAGATGAATTTGTGAACCTAACTCTAGAGACCACTGATTGGGGATTATGATCAGTCTGTAACATGCCAAAAGGCTATTTACTCAATATTTTAGATATCTGATTAACATATGTAGATATATATAGAAAATTATTAATACACATACAACCATCTATATCAAATCACATTTGTAGAGTAACCAATGCAATACATAATACCTTAGCTACCAGGTACTGGAAAATATCCCACTGGCCTTACCGAGATAAGCAGAATTCCAATGTTTTCTTAAGTAGTTCCCGGGGGTCTTCCTGGCTTTCTGGCTGAGACTCATTTCCTCCTATAAAAGTAATAATCAACTCAGGAAAAATGGCTTAAAATTTACCAAGCAGGTAACGCAGGAGGGTAATACTAATTTTTTTTTTTTTTTTGGTGTACCAGGAATCAAACTCATGACCTTGGGCTTCCCACGCAGATGCTGTGCCGTTGAGCTGTATCTCCAGCCAATACTAATGTTTTTAATACATTTATTAACACGCTTGCATATGTTCACAGGAAATGAGGAAAATGCTATTTTACCTAGCTTTAAAACAAAAATCATGTTTAAAAAACAAAAAGTCTTCCCTTCCCCCTAAAACAAAAGCAACAGTTTAAGTTTATTAACAAAGTTTAGCAAGGGTTTTTTTTTAATCACAAAATAACAGGTATAAACTTAGTTCATAACTTGCCTCACTTCAAAAAGGATTTTCAGGTGGCTACAAGAACACAGATACTAAATAATAAAAAAATATAAAGGAGAAAATCAAAACAAGGAAAAGATACCAGAAAAAACACTGAGGCTAAAGATAGTAAACACACAGGCCATTAAAGGTTAGTTAATTTTTACATTAGTGCCTTAGGTTTGTCTTTAAATTTCCAGCTAGTCAAAGTGCCAAGTGAGAAACTGTTATCAAGCCCTTAGAGAATACTAACTAAATCAGATCTTCAAAGGACACATAAAACATGTTCTAAATCCTGGAAGAAATTGCTTGTGAGAAGATATCAGGTGGTCTGGCACATGATTTATTAGCAGGTAAAATAACAGACTACACAGGGTGACATACACTGTTGCAGAGGAAAACAAATGAGGACAAGGGACCAGAGCAGCATGATGCTGTTTTGGACAGGAAGTACCATTTGATCTGATGGAGAAGGGCTAGGGTGTATACGAAGTGATTTTTCAACAGGACTGCAGTGGGTACAGGGCCCCTGAGGATGCAATCAAGAGACAGTATGGATGTTGGCATAACCAAGGAGGGAAAATACAAAGAAACGTGGTCACAGAATGAGGTGCATGACAATCAGAACAAAGAGAACATTACAATTTTAATCTAAATGCAATAGAAAACCAACTCAGGGCTGACACTTTGGACCTCTCTGGTTCCACGGTACAAATGGACTTGTGAACACACAAAATGTAAACAGTGAACCAGTTAGGAAGCCAATATGACAATCAAGAACATATCCATCACCAGTGGGACTCCAGGTACAGGAGTTTATGAAATTGAAAGTGGAAGAAAAAAATGAGGCCCAGGACCTAGTCACAGGGCACTTCGACCTTCATCTGCAAGAAAGAGGAAGGCCCAGGCACAGAGATGTGACCAATAATCCTCAAAGACTATTGGGAGAACATGAAGTTGAGGGCCAAGAGAAAAGTATTTTCCAGAGGAAGGAATCACCAACTATAACATGATACAAGGAAAGCCAGGTAAGAAATGAGAACTACCAGATCTGTTCCCACCAGAATCACTTGAAAGCTTGAAAAATTTAATTTGGGGGCTATAACAACTGTCTGCCTAGACTACACTCAAGAGGGACCAACCAGAAGGTAAGGACAAAGGGAACAGCCAACACAGAAATTATTTCAAAGCATTCTGCTAGGGAATGATGGGCTGTCAATGACAGTTTCACTTAAGATGGGAAGGTATTGTGCTAGAATGATGGAAAATGATCCAGTGGTACAAGAATTTTTTACTGAACAGCAAAAAACAGACACAGGAGCAAAGATGGTAACCAAAGTAAGAAGGGCTTCCTTAAGAGACTGGTTGCTGGATTCGGTGGTGTTAGTAAGATCATCTGCCTCCAGGAAGATGGAATGACATACCTTTTTCCTTTTAAGATACTAACAAGAAAAAAAATAAATAAATAAAACACTTTTTCTTCATATGGAACATTAGGCAATGAAGGCCATGGATCCCTGAACAACGTAAGTATGTGTGGTAATCCTACGATGGCCCCAAACTACTGCCTCAAAGGAAGTCCCAGATGCAACAGAACTTCTAAAGATAAACATTAGAATGTCTGACAATAAAACTGATGAAATTAGGGGGAAGATATAGAGAACTCATGAAGTAAAAGACCTATCGATGAAAACCTTGTGAAATACAACAGAGATGGAGCACAGACCGTGGAAAACCAGGAGGCAGCTAAGCCTCCACCTGTGAGCCAGCAGGCATGCGGCCTGGGGAGAGAAAAACAGCCCCGCATCCCTGCCCCCAGCAACCAGCTGATTTGGAGGCATTGTACTGTTTGACTTTGTAAGCCTAAACCTGGTAGTCTGAGCAACTATTTAGAGGACAACAATATGCAATATAGTAACTATTGTAGATTTCCTATTGTCTTATCACTGTTTCGATTCACTTTACTGTTCTGTTTTATTTCCTTTAAAATTAAAAAAAAAAATACAACAGAGAGTGAAAATCAAAAAATATGGACAGAGGATCAGTAAGCTATAGGATTTCAAGTAGCACAAAGTAAGTTTAACAAGTGGTCTTGTAACAAAATGCTCAAACCGACCAAAAAGAGGGAAAAAAAAAGCTTCACAGGAATAAACCCTTTACCAAAATGGTGATAGATAAAGATGTAAGGTTTTTCTTTTTTAAAAATTATTTTAAATATTTAAGAAGATGCACTTTAATACTGAGTAGAGTGCATAGACTAAGCCCTGGTTTACTAACATTTTAAAGAGAACTTTTAATTTGCTAGCAGAAATTTTCACTTTATTCTCTAGTTCTAAAAAACAGATGCTGAAGGGATTAAACAGTTGTTCCTCTTTCCAAATTGTTTAATTTTAACCATGGATTTCCCATAGAACCTTTCAGCTTGTGGCATTCCTTTCATTAATGTAGTCAATGCCTATATCATAATTGTAAGGACATCTTTAGTTATATAGAGTGGTGTTATAATTTGTTTTTTTCAGATGTATGACCATTCTTCTTCCTTGGAAAGCACATAGGTCCCAAGAAGAATATTGCTGGATGGTAGAAAAAACTTATCTCCATATATTTTTCTTAGTCTCTTGTAGGTTTCCATGTCAGGTCTGAACTGGTTGTTCAACTAATAACAGTGGCTAACTGGGCTGTCACATACTCTGAAAATCCCAGATCAGTGTTTTTTCTCTCTCTTCTCCTCTCCCATCTTTCTGCATCCTCTGCACAGATGCCTAGTAACTTCACTTTCTCAGTGCTCCCTGCTTGCTGTGCACTCCTTTTTCTTCTTGTGATCTGCACCTCAAAGAAGCATTCTGGCTTCCTCATTTGCAGGTAACCTGTCTTTTATCTTTTTCCTCAATTTCCTCCAAGATTTAATTTACATACTTCATTTTTCCTGCTTCAGCTGCAGCTGCCATTTCAACCTTCCTCTTCCTACTTGAGGGAAAATCACAGACCACTTCCACCATTAGTAAGTTTTTTTCCTTACTATAATTTAAATCTCTTTAAAAGATAACTGACTTAAAAATAAAACATATTGTCAATTTATAATAAATGTAGCTGTAAAATGCATGAGTGACAAAAGCATCCAGGCTTGGGTTGTTCTTATGCTCTACATGAAGCAGTATTTGAAGAGAGATTGTTAACTGAAGAAAAAGAACACAAACACAACAGAAAGTCAGTCAAACAACAAACCAAAGTAAAAGACAACTGATTAATTCAAAGAAAAAGAGGAACAGAGGAAAAAAGCAGCAACAATAAATGGGCAAAAATTGGGGAACACACCTCCTTGCCCAGATGGTAGATTCTGAAAGCATTCTCCAATAAAAGGAACTAGGCCTTGGAGATTCCTCACGCTACGAAGAAAAAAAAAACCCAAACAAAACAACAAGAATAAGCCCTACATTAATGCATAACTTTACATTTCCGATCTGTTTACAGTTGATGGAGCATGCCAAATGGAGCTAACCAAAAACACTACTAACAGGCAAAGCCAGAACGACTTGAGCAACACAATGTAATAGTACTGAATTGTAACAAAAAGTACAAAATAAATATTCTTTAACCCATTCTTAACTTTCAACTATTTGTAGCTCACAAATTAGAAAGAGGCCACTAAGTTCACAGTTCTCACACCTCTTATTTATATTAAGCCATATATCATCAGCCTCTCTCTGTGGAAATAGATCTATTTCACAAAAAACAAACCACCAGACATAAAAACAAAAAGGGAGAAGAGACAAATCTCCCATGTATAAGAATTTCAAGTGATTTATACAGATTCTGTGCCCTCATGGAAGGCAACCATAAATCCTCATTCTTAAAGTGTGGCTCTGCAAGGTATCTTCCTTCTCAAAAGTGGAAATATGGAGAGAGGGAGAAAACAAAGGAAATTCACAGTTGAGAAATCTGACAGACACTACTTCAGTGGTGTGATCAGGTCAATATCAACAATATTTGACCAGTACACCTCAAAACTGTCAAAATTATCAAAAACAAGGATTGTATCAGAGGAGCCTAAGGAGACACAATGACTAAATATAAAGTGGTGTCCTAGATGAAATGTTAGAACACAAACAAGATGAGATAAAATGTATCACTATTGGTTCAGTATTTGCAGTAAACACATTAATGCAGGATGTTAATAGGGAAAACGAGCTGTTAAGTATAATTGCTCCTGAGGGCAGATGTTAAGACACAGAATGCTTTGGTATGTCTCCAAAATGGGTCCTTTCCCCTTTTCCTGCCAGAAGCACAGGATTGTTTTCAGATACTGACTAAAAGGACCTGAGATCCTAGAAGTAAAACTCACAAAATTAAGGGACCCCACCCTATGACCAGGCCTCTGTGCTGTTTGTAACTATTAGTCTTGTCTACCCTGAGCCTCTAGCAATTTGTCAATTACAGGTCAGGTTTTCTTACCTTGGTTCTGGCTCCTACAGAGGTTTCTGCTCAGTAAGCTGTGATTGCCTGTGATCAGCTGCCTCTCCAATTTTGTGAGTTTACCCTGTGATCTTTCTTTTTCTACGAAGACTTGGTTTTTCAGTTTTTTAGCTTTGTTATTTGTTAGTACAGAGTGTTGTCTTCCAAGCTCCTCATATGCTGACTTAAAAGTTCAGAAGTTCAATCTTCGGTGTTGTATCTATCCGTTCATTTTATTTTGGGGTGTTTTATTGAACTCTGTCAGTTTATATATTTTAAAATCAAGTTCTCATCAGATAAACGATTACAAACACATTGTTCAACTAAACATAAATAAATGAATAAATAAATGAATAAGTAATTTTATTCATTTCTTTTTCCTGTCTTTTAAAAAGCAAAAATTTTAAAGATTACATATAGTTCAATGTTTTTCTTTTAAAAGAATAGGTCTCCATTATAGTGTTGAACCTAAGAAATCCTTCCTTGCATAAGCTTTACTGTTTTAGCTTTTATATTTTTTAGGTCTATAATTCATGCTGAGGTAATTCATATACATGGTGTGAGATATGGTTCAAAGCTGTTTTCATTTTTTGCATATAGATGAGCAAATTCTGGCTCATTTGCTGAAAAGACTCATTTTTCAACTGCTTTTGCACCTTTGTCAACGTAGCACTGGCAAAAAGACAGATACACCAACGGAATGGATGAAAGAGTCTCTTGTATACAGCCAAATAATTTTGACAGTGATGTCACGATCATTCAATTGGTAAAAGACAGTCTTTAAAAAACAAAAGGTGCTAGGAAAACTGGGTGTTCATATATAAAAGAATGAATTTATTTACCTAATATCATATACAACAATTGACTTGAAATGTATCAAAGATCTAAATTTAAGAATTAGACTGTAAAACTATTAGGTGAAGACATAAAGCAAAAGTTTCAGAATACTAAATTTAATAATATCTTGGATATCACATCAAAGGCCGAGAAAAAAAAAAACTGGACTTCATAAAAATTATAATTTTTTTGTGTATTAAAAGCCACTATCAACAGAGCACAGGGAGACTACAGAATGGGAAAAAATTTGTAAATCACACATGTGATAAAGGATTAATATCTAGAATATACTAAGAACTAAAATTCAACAACCAAAAAGAAAATAACAACTATTGGTAATAATTTAATGAAACTGGAAACCTTGTATAATGTTGATAGGAATTTAAAATAGTACAGCTTCTGTGGAAAACAGTGTGGTCATTTACCAAAAATGTAAAACAACCATGCATGGTGGCACAGTCTTGTAATCCTAGCTATGCAGGAAGCTGAAGCAGGAGATACTCAGGTTTGAGGCCGACCTGGGCAACTTAGCAAGACCTTGTCTCCAAGTAAAAAGGACGGGATTATAATTCAGTAGCAGAGTACATACCTAATGTGTGCAAGACCCTGTGTTTCATCTCTAGTACTACAAACAAACAAACAAACAAACAAAATTATCATGTGATCCACAAATTCTACTGCTGGATAAAAAAAAATTGAAACCGAGGTCTCAAAGACATTAGCTATCCCAAAACATAGCAGCATAATTTACGACACCTAAGAGGTAGAAGCAACTCCACATAAGATGAATACAGCTGTGAGCCCACTTATATGGGGTTGCTAGAATAATCAAATTGAAAGAGAAAGTAGAATACTGATTGTGTGTGGGGGGGAGGAAGTTATTTTTAATGGGCACAGATTTTAGTTTTATAAATTGAAAAGAGTTACATAACAATATGAATGTATTTAATGCCATGGAAATGTTTAAGGCACTGAGGGCAGGTAGCTCAGTGGCAGAACACATGCTTAGCATGCACACAGACCTGAGTTTGACTAAGATAGTAGATTTTATGTTGTTTGTATTTTACCACTGTAAAAAAAGTAAATGGATTAAGGAAGATACACTACACTAATACTAATCAAAAGAAAGCAGGAGTAGTTAACACTTGTTTTGGAAAGAGCAGACTTAAAAGCAAGGAAAGTTATTTAATGACCATAGAATGTTAAATGGGGGTCAATTCTCCAAGAAAATTTAATAATGCTTAACAGGAATATACACAACAGAGTATCAAAATACACCAGGCAAGAACTGGTACAGACACTGAAAGACAGTTTGATGGCTTCTTAAAAAACAAAGTCAACTTTTAACAGGTAATACAGCAATCACAGTCCTTGGTATTACCTGAAGAAGTTAAGATTCTACGTCTACATAAAAACCTGCAAACTGAAGTTTATAACAGATTTATTCATAACTGACAAAACACAGAAACAACCAATATGCCCTTTAGCAGGTGAATGGATAAACTATGGTTTACCAGACAACAGAATGATACAGAAATGAGCAACATAAAAACATGGAAGAACCTTAAATGTACATAACTAAATGAAAAAGGGCAATCTAAAAGGTTACATATTACATGACTCCAATTCTATGATATATTGGGAAAGGGCAAAACAATGGGGGCAGCTGCCATTATGGTGGTAGTATGGTGCCACAGTTGCCACAGAGGTTGCCAGTAGTGGGAACAAAGGGATGAATAAAGAACATGACAAAGCACTTTTTGGCAGTGAAGTTACTCTGAGTGATACATAACATGGATACTTGGCATTATACATCTGTTGAAATGTACAATACAAAAACGAACTCTACTGTAAGCTATGTATTTCCAGTAAAATGATGTGTCCATACAGGTACATCAATTGTAACAAATTCACCACTTTAACGATGTTACAACGCAAGAGGCTATGCAAGTGTAGGAACAGAGATGTGCCAAGACTCCACATACTTTCTGTTCAATTTAGTTGTGAAGCTAAAACGGCTCTAAAAAATAAAGATGGTCAATACTATTAGTCACCAAGGAAATAAAACCCCAGTAAGATCTACTAGCTAACACTTAAAGTGGCTAAAATTAAAGACACCGCAAGTGTTGATAAGAAAGTACACCAACTGGAGCTTTAATGCTCTACAGCACAGATGGCAAACCTTTCAAAGCTTTCAATGGTAATAGCCTGCTACAGCATGCATGCATTCCATACATTTGCCACCACAGCCCTAGGTAGGATTATAGTACGTGCATCTACTATGAAAAACATTTACCATTTCTTAGAGCTAAACGTGACAGAGATATTTACATATTCTATTTCAAAGCATTTAACAAAAGAAATAAAAACATGTCTACACAAAGTCTTGCTTACCAATTTCAACAGCAGATTCTTTGTAAAGCCACTTAACATTGAAAACAACACAAACATGAATGGGTTAAGTAGAAAAACTGCGATATATCCATAACATGAACTACTACTCAGCAATAAAAAAGAACCACCTACTAATGGACATCGTGACATGAATAGATCTCAAAACTAGTAGCCTAAGGAAGTCAGATGAAAAGAGTAAACACTGTCAAATTCCATTTATATAAAATTCTAGAAAACATAAACTGATCTATAGCAGTAGAAACATATTAGTGGTTGCCTGAGAAAAGCAGAGGGCACCTGAAACTTCTCCTGATGTTTGATATGTCCATGATCTTATTTGTGATGATTTTACAGTTGTATACAACTTAAACTGAGCAGAGAAAATGACGAATGGAAGAGCATTAAATTAATTTTATGATGTACTGAATTATATTAATTCTCATTAAACTAGAGAAAATAAAACAAACGCTGGGTATACTTTATACGTGTAATATTTATTATATACCAATTACACCTTAGCCATGCTTCATACAAAAGGGGTAGTGAAAGGGGAAGGCTAGGAGCAGTAACAAAATTACTGCCTAGCAATATGACTTTATACAACAGCGCAATGGGACAGTGTTGAAGGTTCATTGGAAATCTAGCATCATAGCATGATTGTTCTATACTGCTGCATTTTTTTCAGTCATATTTATGTAACTGCTCAGATATAGGCACAGCATAGGTAAACTTACTAAATTTAAAGAAGTCTGAGGCATTTGCTAAGCAACTATAAAGTAAGTTAAGGATAGATGCAAGAAAGTAAGCCAGGCATGGTGGCACACACCTTTAATCCCAGCACCCAGGAGGCTGAGGTAGGTGGAGCATTGTGAGTTTGAGGCCAGCTTGGGCTACAATGTGAGTGCAAGTCCAGCCTGAACTATACAGTGTGACCCTGTCTCAAAAAACTAGTGCCAGAAGTTTGGCTCAGCAGCTTAAGCACCTGCCTGGCAGGCGTGAGGTTGTGAGTTCGATCCCCGGTGCCACAAAAAAAAAAAGAAAGAAAGAAAGAAAGAAAGAAAGAAACTGAAATGATGGTTCAAGTCAGAAAAGCAGGGGGATGTGAGAATGTGTGTGGGGTAAGGGTCGGGGGCATGGACAAATAAGGACAGAGGAGTCATTCAGCAATCCTTATACAATGCCTGGGGACACAACAATGAAGACAAGCAAATACTTAATACCAAACACATAAATGCTTAAGTATCCTTCATACAGAACAGCATTTGTTTATAAGGAATGCAACAACAGAAAGGGAGGTATGTTTTCTCATTCACCGTACTATCTCTAGCTCAAATATATTTTTAGGCAGAATCACCAGAGTGACCTAAAAACAAAACTAGACAGGCATTCTCTACTTATTTTCTATTAGCCAATTTAGAGTTATTTTTCCCACTTAATTTGCACTGCCCAACTATTAATAATGGCAGTGTAGCCTACCCCTTAGGTCTGCTGGGGTTCTACAAACAGGTACAAAAATGGAGGTGAGTCATCAGTTTTTCATTACAGTACCTATAAACATTTCCACATTGGCCCACATTCTGGCCCCCAAATGGGAATTTATTTTCCTCCCTACTCCTGAAAACAGCCTTTAAATATCCTTCTCACAAAGAATTAACTTCTTTAATGGTTTTTAGTCCTTTTTATTTTGAAAGACATTTTAAATGATTAGCAATTCTTTCTTTTGCTATCAAATACCCTAATATAATTTCTATTTATTCCAAATGTCGCCAAACATCATTTTCAGGTCAGTAACCAGTCATTGCTGAGTTAACAAGGAGAAACTAATCAAATTAAATTGTTACATACTGGTACTTCCTCAGTTACACTCAGAAAACTACTTACATAGAATGGTAGTTCACTTTAAAGAAATTCAAGAGGTCTAATTTATATTTGCAGAATAGCAACATGGTTTGTACTTTTTATTCCTTTATAAATTCTTGCTTGACTCATCTGACCAAATAATTATTTAAAGCAGTAAACTCCCCTACTTGGGGGTCAGGCATTCTTGTCCCTGCCAACTGTATTTCCCAGTCATTATAATGACCAAATGATTCCTTGTATTTCCAAAGCCCCAGCAAAAGGGGTCGGTTAAGGGGGCAGGACTTGGCTTAACCAATGAGACTAGTACATGATTGTGACAATAATGAAAATTTTACCCAACAGGTTTGCTTTTAGAGTTACATTTCTGATAACATTTGGCATACCGTATTGTAAACTAAGTCTGAAAATTTCCACTTCCTATTTTCTTTCCTTCTGTTTTTATATATCCACTATCCCATGCTGAGGTCCTTACAGTCTACAAAGGAATAACTGCTTCCTGTTTTATTCATGCTTAAGTTTTTTTTTCACACTTGCAATATTTATCTTCCCAAATATCTTCTTTTCTTGATGTTACTCATCCCATGGACAACTGAGGATAAAGTGTAAATCCTCCGGGCCTCTAAGATTTTGGATGTGGCTTCAATTGCCTTAATCTATCACCACATTCCCTCTATATACCCTTGGTTGTAATTTCAACATTAGTGTTCCACCTCTGAATTTCAACATTCATGTTTCCTCTCTGTACTTTACTAACACTTTACCATATGAACAATCTTCTGATTTCCTTAACTGAATGCTATTAGTCTCAGAAGATACTCAAGACTTACGTTCTCCATGATGCCTTCCCCACCAGGGCCTCTCCCCTGCACCCAGGTGAGACTGAGTTTAAAGGAGAATTAAAAGGAGGCAGTGAAAGGTGCACTGCTTAGGAAAACATTTAAAAAGTCAAAATTTTTTACAAGCCAATACTTTATATGAAAATGAACTCACTAAAAACAGTTTTACCTGTTTCACTATTTTCAGGCAGCGATTCATATTCAGAGTGGTCCAGAGTCAGGGTGTTCATGTCTGTCTGGTCTGACTCCTGTACATCCGGGAATGCTGCATTCTCTTGACTTTTGTCACCATCGCCATTGGCATCCAAACCTGTAATTGCAATTTTATGTCCAAAAAGTAAAGTTAGAATAATTTTCCCTTAAAATAAAACAAAACTTACACTTGTATTGATTGAAATTCTTTAACCGGATTGCAAAAGATCTCCAGGCTCTAAGTACTAACCAGAATATCCATGGGAATCATCAATTTCTTAAATACAGATCAAAATAGTAACAAAGGCAAAGACTTGAGAAGAGGAACTCTTGTGGTTACGGCCATGTCCACAACTTACCCTGTGGGCTGCAGTCTGCTTGAGAGCCGGAAGCCTCTTCCCATGTGGCACTCACACCAACAGCTGCATTACTTGCCTCTAAATGTAACATATGAGTCTCCCATACTTTTGCATTAGGGTTTAGCTCTGAAACCTTAGTTGTTGGTACCTAGGGAAAAAATTGATGTATTATTTGCATCCAAATTTAAAGCAAATGCAAATTTAATTATTGACACAAAGTTAAAAACTTTTTTTTCCCCTTGTACTATTATTAGGGATTGAACCTAAGGGCACTTTATCACTGAGCTATATGCCCAACCTTTTTAATTTTGAGAAAGGGTCTAAGTTGCCCAGGTTGGATTCTCCCCCTTAGCCTTCCAACTCTTGGGATTACAGTAATGTGCCACCCCACAGGCTAAAAACACATTTATATTAAAATAATGCAGGCTAAAAATGTTGAACCTATCTATTTACATATACATCTGTGATTAAATCAGTTTAAAAACAAAAGCCAAAAGTAGATGTGGTCAAAATTCCACCTAATTCATTGTTAGATTCTTAAATCTCTCCTAAACACAAGACTCTAAAAGCTACCAATGATAGACATGGTCCCTGCCTCATGAACTATGTAACTGTAAATACTACCTAATATAAATCATTATTCAGATTTATAAACTTGAATACAATGTAGATGAACAAAATTTTAAAGATAAAGCTTCAAACACACAGCCAAAAGTGCTGAAGATGAAAGTTTCTCCTACGAACAAAGGCCTGTCAGCTACTGCACAAAGAGGCTAAAGCATCTACAAAGACTATAAAACATCTCTCATTTTCAACGTAACTATTTATTCCCATTTCTAAAAGAGTTAATAGCATCTCAGGAGCTTTTCCCAAACACAACTTCCTTGTCCTTCCACAGTGGAATCTGCACGTGATCCTGATACTGCTAGTCTAGGGCTCTGGAGTGCTTGTTCACTAGGGTGAATGGGGGACAGGGTAAGGCTGGGGATGAGAGCTGGGGGTTTGAGTACAACTCTGCCACAGACAGCCGTGCAAGTTGGAGTCAAGTTACTTAACCTCTAAAAACCTCAACTAAAAAGTGAGTTTCATAGTTCTCACTTTATGTGGTTACCAAGATGGGGTATCTACTATTGTACTTTGTATACATCAGGCACACATTAAATCATTCTAACAAAGGATGTTCAGTAAGTAAAAACCATGTAGTCCTCTGCTCAAGCAAGGGAGTCCTCTTCTCAATGGAAGGGAAAATAGGAAGTTCTTACTCTGGGCAGAACATCCTTATGTAGTCATTGCCTCTTTGGCCTCATTCATTTCTACTCACTCTATCTTGCTGGTTTTAAACACACAAACACTTTTATTCTTCCAGTTATGTCTGTCCAGAATGACTTCTCCAGATACTCACATGGCTCATTCTGTCATTTCCTCTAGTCATTTCCTGGTACACCTTAAAAACTCAAACAGCATTTCCCACTCATTGTGTGGATAATTCCCATTCCCATGAGTTTTCTGATATAAGCTTAGCTTTCTTCTGCTTACAAACCTTGAGTAAATCTCCAAGATTTAAAGCAAAGTGTCCTAGTAGTGGCAGCTGCTCCTCGAATTCTAACTAATTTTGCCACTACAATCTCTCAATAAACCTAAGCAAATTGTGTGCCTTTTCAAATGTACCACCAGACTTCACACCATGGTGAGAGTTAAAAAGTATCTGAGGAAGGGAAGGAGTCCTTCCTATATTCTTTGGAAGCAACTTATTTACTGCTCTTTTAGTCATGAAGCAATAATTAAAACGTCACACCCACAAAGCCAAATGCTTAAATGAATACTTATCTGGAATTTTTTTTACTTTAAATACTGGTGACAGGGAAAAGAACAGGGTTCTCATCCTTTAGGAATATTATAATCAAGAAACACTGATTCTTCAATTTCTCTGCATACATTAGTTTAAGCTTCAGTCCATCTTTGACTTCTGCACAGAGTTCATTTCTCACTTCTCTCCCAGCCACCTACCTAAAAGTTTGTCTCACATGCTCACTACCAAGTCTGTGCTAAGCACTGTTTAGTAATCTAGATATAATGGTAACTAAAATGGACACATCCTCAGAGAGCTAAGTGAGAGATACAGAAGACATTCCCTATTTCATATACATCACTCAACATATCTACCTTTACTTTTTTTTTATTATTTCCCTATTGTCCTACCTATTCTATTTGCATAAATCACCTTTTCTGATTAGATTTTATTCTCTTTTCAGTAAACACCACACGATCAAGTCTTCCTACCTCAGCTTCATTCCACCCACTTAACAGACTCTTTATCTTCTGTTTATCTTACTCACTTTAAATTCTTAATACTAGCATTAACCTTTTTCATTTTAAGCACCTTTTGAAGTTGAATTGTTTACCATCAATACATGTTTTGCAGTTTATTAATACAGATTACTCATCTTCTTGACTGTGAAGTGGCTATAATCAGCACTTTGAGAACTATCATGGCACAACATGCCTGGTCTTCCATAGCTTGTGGGTCTGTTATTCAAATACTTTTGGGTGGTGGTCATCACAGACCTTTTTCCCCACTACCATGTCGTTAATACTAGCAGAGTCCAGTGTTTAATACAAAGGTGTTCAGGAAATATGGTGAATGTGTCAATATTTAATGAATACAGAAAATCATATTCTCTACTATAAGACAACTTGTGCAAGGTTTTATGCCACAAATGAATGTGATCCTTTAGGAGGTTATTAGCTTTTATGGGATAAATAAGTCCAAATCAAGTATCAGGAACTTAGCACAATGTTAGGGAGTTAACTAGTATTCACTAAATGTTCTGCAGAAGAGATGTAGAAGGCATTAAACATTGAGACTTTTTCTGTTTGTTTCTGATTTCTTTCTGAGATATCTACTTTGTAGCTCTGCAGAAGAGATGTAGAAGGCATTAAACATTGAGACTTTTTCTGTTTGTTTCTGATTTCTTTCTCTGAGATACCTACTTTGTAGTTCAGCCTGGCCTTAAACTATGTAGCCCAAACTGGCCTTGAACTCATGGCAATCCACCTGCCTCAGCCTCTTGAGTACGGCCATTATAGACATGTTCCACCATGCCCAGCCCGAAGCATTCAAACTTTTAATTAAGACTTAATGACATGACAACTCACGTCAAGAGTGTATTCTACACATTTACCTCTACTGAATCAGAACAAGCCTAGGAAGTAGTTATTACTGCTCCCATGTCACAAATCAGAAAGCCAAGGTGGAGAAAGGTTAAAAGTTCACCAATAAAAATGATGGTAATTAGAAAACTGTTCTAGTATCAGCAGAAACAACACTTTCACCAGAATGTCTTAACTTCTCATAGTTCACAAGAGAAATGGTTTTAACTATATGAAGATATAAACTATCATTTCTTTAAATTACAGATTTTGTTCTCAAAGGGGAAGGAGATCAAGCAATGGAGGGAAGGAAAAGGGAAGGAAGAGAAAAAGGAAAAAAGCAATTGGGATGTATTATATACATGCACCCAGAGGAATGTAAACATGTACTATACACATGTGCTAATGAACTAGAATTGTAAAAAAGAGAAAAAAATAAAAACAAATTATGAGAGCCAAGAGTGCAGCTCAGTGGCACAAGCACCTGCCTGGTAGTGCAAAATCCTGAGTTCAATTCCCAGTACAAAAAAAAAAAAAAATTATGGCACAAGAGATACTAAAAATCCATGAAGGATACTAAAATAAGTTGGAAGAAAATTAAGCTGAAAGAGTCTAGAAATAACCCCAAGAGTAAAACGAAAGCTTATTTTCTGAAAAAAAAAAAAAAAAAGTTACTCACATGGAGTCATACAGAACTCTGAATGATTATCAAGAACTCTTCACTTTCACCCACATGGCTATGTCTTAACTTGTACAAAAAATGTATGGGTGAGTAATGGCTATTAAAATCAGAAGCCAGTTGACTGTAATAGCCATATTTTGGAGTGATTTCACATAAATAGCAGTGTTACCACTTTTTGAAATTGAGGCATTGTTAAGTTCTGGTGCTCTAAAGAAACCCTTCCAGCCACAGTGCAAAACAATAGACTCCACTAAAAGTAGTATTAATTCATAAATTTGTATTTTATGTTCATGAGACAGAATGCTCCATCCGACAAATTACTACCATCAGAGAGCAGCAACAGATAGGCAATAGAATATACAATGGGCAAGACAATAAAGGAAAGAAACTTTTCAAGTAAGCATGTACTATTTCTGGAGTTGCACTAAAGTTTAATAATTTTGAGCAATTCACTGACTTCAGAGCCATGGAAATGTCTAACCTCTGTTCTTTATTTGTAAAGTGAAAAGACAGCTGCTATATAGATTTAGTATAAAAAGGATGTCCATAACAAAACAGTTGTGAAAAGGTAACACCATTAACATGGTAATTCCTCAACTTAGACTAACATTCGAACATACCTCATAACTGAAAAGTTAATTTAAATCTGAAACCATATTATCTCACTCAAAGCCATGCAAAGACAGAAAGAGGAATTATTTGCACTCTACATGGATGTACTAAGCAGTAAACAGTAATCAGCTGTAACTGCACACACTTAGATAAAAGATTCAATATATGTACCTTAAAGGGTTAATTTTATAGCATTTCCTCTACAACTATTTAAAGGAGAAAATCTGATGAACTTGCAGGTAATTCTTCTTGCTAATGCTCCCAAAAAGAAAAAACCAATTATTCTCTTTAAAGAAAAATGTGTAATTCTTTATGTTATATGATTTCTACTGTTTGTGCCCATAATATAGATATTAATATTTGAAGTTATATCTCTCTTTAATATCATCAAAAGTTTTTCTTGCCCAATGCCATAAAAATCACTAATAAACTATTAATTGTTTTTTTATTCCAAGTACAGTTTGCCCTCTGTATCCATGGATTTTATATGAACCAAAAACACTTTCTTAAAAAAACTGCACCTGAGGGCTGGGAATTTAGCTCAGTGGCATAAGTGCCTGCCTGGTTGTGAGTTCAATCCCTGGTACCAAAAAAAAACTGAACCTGTAGTAAACACATACAAACTTTCATTACAGTATAACTACTTCCATAACATTTACAACTATTAGGTATTATAAATAATTTAGAGATGATTTCAAGTGTGTGGGAGGATTGTGTAGATTATATGCAAACACTATGCCATTTTACATAGCCGCTTGATCATCCATGAATTTTGCTTATTTGTGGGGCTCTCGGAGACAATTCCTCATGGATACTGAGGGAGGAGTGTATGTCCTTTCAATAACACTGCTTCCATATGTCTGTTTTATGAGCAAGATTAGTTTCTGGTTGTTGAATAATGTTTGCCTTTATTATAGAACTGATTGAAAAGATGCTCAATTCAGGTGCCCACAGAATCATCTAAAAAGGTTCTTCCAAATCAGTAAGGCCAGCTCATCTTGGGGACCTGAGAAAGAACTCTATGGTGATCCTGACTAAAAGAAAACAGAACCAAGGCTGTAGAGGTAGTTAAAAGTAGAAAATTTTACCTGCTTTAGCCAGACATAATAGAAAAGTAGCACAAAGTACAGATTTTAAGTTAAGTTTAAAATTATGAGTGTGACTTACATAGTCAATTGGCTCAAACATACTACACTGACCATATGATACAGTAAGATCCCTGCAAAAGGGGCTCCAACCACACTGTGGCAACAGCGACATCCACAAAGAGCAGTCTGCATAAAGCTTTGTGGGGTGGTCAGAACAGCATGCTTTAGTACTGATAAGTTTATATATACAAACTCTCGCTAAAATACAACAAATTCTCCAATTTGGAAATGGTTAAATTGATGTTACAGTAATCCAGAGCTTTATGCAAGGATTCAAACCATCACCTATTATTTAGAAAAAAGCTTCATTAGTTTAAAAGCACAAAAAAGGTAAAGGCCACAAATCATAGTACAATAATAAGTACTGATAAAAGCATACTTACTAACAGTTCACCTCTACTTTGTAATCCCCAAACAACACTGTCGTCTTTCACTGGTAGCTGATAAACGGGCCGTTCCAATGAAAACGAAGCACTGTCTAAGTCCTGTGGTTTACTGTGTAGACCCTCACTAATTATCTGTTCATCTTCTATTGCTTCTTTTGTGACTGTATTAGTCCAGAGATAGTCCACTTGATATCTACCACATCCATTTGCCAGTCTTTCAGAAAATATCTGTCTTGTTAATCCTTCTACTGGGTAACAGGAAAATTCATTCAAAAAATGGGAGTAGAATTCTTCTGGGAAACTCTGCCAATCCACTTGTGGGTAATTTTCAGATACACTAAAGAGATCTGTGAGTGATAAAACATGGTCACTACCTGGTACTATAATTTCTTTGCTGTCAACTGGGATAGCAGGAATTACCTGGTCTGTGTTCACTTGGGTGGGATCAGCACCAATTCCCATAAAATGTATTTCATCATTTGAAGTACATTCTTTAGCTGTGGTCTTGGTATTTCTTTCTTTGAAATGGTATGCAGGTCCATTTGTCTCACATGGATCTAAGCAGTTAATAATGTCAGTATCAATATTGTCTTTCACTGAATGAAGTCCCTTTTTCTCTTCTTTGCATGTTATTTTTGATTTACTCAACTTTGATGCATTATCATCAAAGGAATCAGAAACTTTAGTTGAGTCACAGCAAATTTGCTTCAGTTTTGAGCTTTCATCACTATTAATAGCATTCTTCTCTACTACTTCTGGCTTCTGTATAACTGAATTCGAACTTTGACTTAAAGATGGCACACTGTTAAGATCTTTACCTTTGTAGTCATTCATTCTATGGGTTTCAAAATTTTTTTGTATTTGATTAGTTTTAGAATCACAATTTTTTGTTGTACTAGAACTAATACAAGTTGGTGTATCTTCACCAGGCATTGCCTTGCATTTTAGTTCATCTGTTTCCCAGTCAAAAGTTGTTTTAGAATCTGACTTGTTATTTTCTGTATGTTCTTCACTGGTCTCTCCATAATAAGCATTTTGTGATTCTTGTTCAGCATTTTCTAATCTGTGAAGACCACTCAGTTGGTTGTGTAATACACTGACTGAACTCTTCACACATATTTCATCTTCTGTTTTATCATGCAAGCCTGTTTCTTCTTTATCAGTACAAGCAAAAAGAAACGCAGAGGACATAAAACCCTGAAGAGCTCCGCAGTGATCATGAGATGCATTATTTGGGAGCATTCTTTGTGAAATTACAAGTTTTGGGATGTCTGCCCTTTGGATTGTCCCTTCTGTGTCTGATTTACACTCCACATGAGTTAAATCACATGCCTGTATCTGAGCTTTGTCTACCCTACTACCTGCACACACACTGGATGGACACCAAGATTTCAAATCAGAAGCCCTCTTGCCATGACCCTCAGCCTTCAAATCACTAATTCTATCCTTGTCTTCATAAGAAAAGCTATTTTCAGACTGCAGTGACAGCTTTCCCCTGTTTTCCAGTGGTGGACTTCCGGTTTCCAGGTTGGTCTCCCCCCGGTACTGTTCGTTCCTCAGCATGAGTTCTGGCAAGAGTGCAAGATCAAAACTACCATCAAGTTTTCTTGGGGCCCCTTCTCTGAAGTTAGCATGAACTGAGAGACACTCATCTCTAAAGCTCTCTAAAGTGATAAACTTTTCGGAATTTAAATTAATTCTATCTAGATCAAAGGAAACGATACTATCTGAGCTGCTAACACTGACATGGAAATAATCATTGTCTCTTAGTGGATTTACAGAGTTATTTTCTGCTTCTTTTTTAGAGTTTAAACTCTGATTGACACTAACTGTTACAGCCACAGGTTCATCATTCTCTTCAACATATGAAGTGTCATTAAGTAAATTAACAGACAAATCATCCATCTGACCTCCTATTTCTGAAATATGCCTTGCTCTCTCTTTGGGAATGGTGCACATGCATTTTACTGAGTCATTCTCTATGTTAATATTTAATTCAGGGAGTAGGCAAACATGTAATGTACTACTTTCTGTGTAATCTTCAGGAAATATGGCATAAGATTCTGCCTTCAAAGACTCAGCCTGCAGGTTATCAATATTTGCTTCACAAAGTGGATCATTATCCACCAGAAGCTCAAAACTAGGCTCAGTTTCCTTATTAAATACATCCTTTATTTCATTTGGACCTCGCATCCCCAGGAGTGATAGATCTTCCTGCTGCAAATTTAACTCTCCTGCCCATTGTGTAGCATACAAGACTGAACATTCTTTCCTGTTATCTAGATGCCAGTTCACTCCGTGAATCCTTTCAGAGGTAACAGCTGAATGACATTCCTCTCCTGCAGCTGTTCCACACATGGGAGTGCACAGTTCCTCTTCCATGTTCAGACAGTCAGGATCTATAACACAAATACTATAAAACGTGCTCTCTCTGGAATTTTTACACTGTCTGTCACTAACACAAGCAGGATTTCCACCTTGCATCCCCTTATCCAACATAGCTAAAGAATTATTATCACTGAAACTACTGACTTGAACACTTAGTATTCCTTCTTTCTCAACTAAAGATTTTTTACAAGTGGCCAGGTAACAGCACAAAGGGTCACTTACAAAAGTTTCCTCTTGCAGTCCATGGTCAGAAGGTACCTGTACATGTGAGTGAGGCTGGTCACTTATGGAACAACCCTGTCTGTCAGTACTCATGCACAGTGAGTCACAGACACTCTCAGCATTCTGCTCAATAACAATATCTGAGCTCTTACCACTCTCATCTAAATTTTCATAGCTAGTTAAGAACTTAGGTATCAAAGAGGAAATAAAGTTCACTGACTGCTTTGTTCTATGATCTCGTTTGTGGTCAGACCCTGTAAAAATTCTAGTCCATTTATTAATGCCAGCAGCTGCTCTGCTGACTCCATTTTCAACACTGTAAAGTTCTTCACCTTCAAGGTTATCAAATAATGAAGATAAAGTTTTACTTATCTTGTTCTTCGGTTCCTTCTTCTCCACAGATTTTTGTAACAGACCAATTTTCTCATTGTCACTGTTACTGCTTAATTCCTTGCTGAAGCAACAACCCATGTTTGAAAGTTCGAAAACTCACATTGCGAAGCTTGTCCTTTTCTGAGCCTCCACAAATGCATCTCACACTAACTTGCTATGGTTTCTGAGAAGCCAACACCCACACCAAAAATAACTCTGCACAGCAGTCACACGTTCCTGCCACTCAAATCCAAATCCAAATGAGCAAGTGCCCTGTCTGACAACCACCATACCTCATGTGCTGAAATCCAAACAGCACATAGAATCCAAAGGCTCAGAACAGCAAAAAGAAAAGCTACGTATTGGTTTTTTCATAAACTAAATTGTTAAAAAGCAGCTAAAGTTACTGTCCCAGGCAAAAATTTTTCTTATTTCTGGTTTTTCTATAGTGATTAATATTTCCTGAATTATATTTCATGGGACAGTGGCAACGAATTTAGTTTGTATCCTAAAAAGGAAAACAGCATTAGAAATTTGTTCTTTAATACCTGCTTATCCTTTTATCTAACTTTCTAGCTTCGAAAAATAGTGCCTCTAGGTATAAAAAACTTGCAACTAATTGTAACAGGGATGAAAATGGATAGTGTCAGAGATACATTTTTAAGCATTTATGGTGAAACGACAAACTAGGATTTGTGTAAAAATAATGCAGGAAATAAGGTGAATGTACACATACATAAAATTCTAAACAAATTTGTGCAGAGTACAGAAACAAAATGAGTACCCTAAGCCGGGTGTGGTGGCACACACCTTTAATCCCAGCACTTGGGGAGGCTGAGGCAGGAGGATCATTGTGAGTTCGAGACTATCCTGGGCTACAAAGTGAGTTCAAGGACAGCCTGAACTACATAGTGAGACCCTGTCTCAAAAAATAGGGCCAGGAATTTAGCTCAGTGGCTTAAGCGCCTGCCTGACAGCTATGAGGTTGTGAGTTTGATCCCTAGCACCAAAAAAACAAAAAACAAAAAACAAAAAAAAAAAAATCCTAACACAAGGATGGGTAACTATTCACAAAGGGCACAGGGGAGTTCATTATATTATTCTATCTGCAGATGTGTGAAAATTGTAATTAAGAAAAAAGAAATGAGCAAAAAAAAAAAAAAAAAAGAAAAGAAACTTACAAAATACTGTACACTCACTAGTACTCAAATCTCTCAGAAGTACTATGCACTGGCTCAAAGTTCGATCTATAAAAAAAGATTAATAATGTACTAAAAGCAGATGTTATTTGTGCAATACACAATGTATTAACCATTCTCACTGTCCTATTGCTTTGAAATTTTATTTTTTTCCTCTTTAAAATGAAATGTTAAAAAAAGGATGTTTATTATTTGTGTATGCAAAAACAGATGTTGGCCATCTTCATGAAAATTCAAGCTTTCCCATTGCTAGCCTACTCCTATTCAAGATGTAGACCTACAGTAACTAACTCAATATTACTAATTAATAAATACATATTCATTGAGAAACTACATGATCAATTTTTTTCAGAATTTAATGAATGAATGGAAGGATTAAAGTTTTCAGATTTCACTGTCTGTAAAGGAGTTTTAAAAGATTATTCTGATAGGTGGGAATTTAGCTCAATGGTACAGCACCTGCCTGGGAAGTGTGAGGTCCTTAGTTCCATTCCTGGTACCAAAAAAAAAAAAAAAAAAAAAAAAAAAAGATTATTCTGATAGAGACTATGAAATATCTATAGAAAGGCTGGCATACAGAACACGTAGGTTTCCAATTTCAGCGCTCACATTATGACTGGAAAACATGTGGCATGATGCAGTATCTTTCTTCCAAGAAGTAACTTAACATAAAAATTTTTATCTAATGTTACTTTTCCATTAAACCTCACCACTCACATTCCTTTCTCAAACTTGTTGTTCACTATGGCAAAACGCACCAGGACTGTTAAGAAAAGAAAATGATTCTTAAGGGCAAAATAGTTCAAGAAGAATCAGACAAACTGGCTGCAAAAAATGTGACAGTTGAATAGCATGATTTAAAGTTTGGTGTCCCTAAACAGGCTTCAGCAGGGGCACAAAACCTTTTGGAGTGATCTTTGTTGCAGATGGATTTTGTGGCCCTAACAGGCAAGATAAAGAACCTTCAACCAAACAATACTGTCTCCAAATGCCAGTTGTCAGATCTTAATTCTTTCACAAGGACACTGTATCACCATGGTCCACTCCCAAGGTGGTTCTCTTTCATCTCAATGCCTTCTTGATCCCCTCTCCATCTTCCCTATCTCTCTCCTTACTATTAAAGTCAGGATCTTTGGTACAATGTTACTGTCTACAATATCTACTACTACTGAACTTCTACCTATTGTAATTCGGCTCTCACTATGTAACCTTTTGGAACAACTCTTGCTAAAGTCAAAAATGATCAACGAATTTGTTTAAAATCTGTCAGATGGTCCTTATTTCACTTCATTTCAGGTGGCCACTGTCTTCTCCCATTTCAAGCAACACTGCTCTCTGGTTTTCTTTCCATTTTGCTGAACTCCCCCTTTTCTAGTTCCCTTCTAGTTTCTAAAATACTGGTAGACTCCAGAGTTTCATCATTTTTCCTGTCTGTACATGTAGGGAAATGTAATGCAAATTTACTACTTTAACTTTCTTAGTACAAAATGCTTCAAAACCAGTAGCCCCCAGCTAGGCGTGGTAGCACAAGCCTGTAATCCCAGCACTCGGGAGGCTGAGGTAAGAGGATTGTTCTATGTTTGAGACCAGCCTGGGTTACAAAGTGAGTTCAAGGCCAGCCTGAACTGCATAGTGAAACACTGTCTCAAAAAGACACAAACCAAAATCAAAACCAAAACAAACAAAATCCAGTAGCCCCTTAAATCATGGTTAGAACATTTAAAAATCTTTTCTCACTTAGGACAAAATAGAAGAACACTTTTTTTCTGTAGACACAACTGCAGATATTCATTCAATGACCCACCTATCTAAGAACTGTTCGGACTTACAACTGAGGCACAGTGCTTGGACTTACAAGCTGCGTTTATTTTTGGACTGTTCAACATCTCATTTATACAGTCTCAATGTCTTTTTTTGGGTACAGTACACCACTATAGTTTTCTGTTCTTTTATACATTACACTACCACATGTAAGAGTTATCCAAATAAAACCAAGGTCATCAAACTGGAGTTTCTTTTGACCATTTCTCTGTTCTGAATGTCATAAAGTACGTATTATACATAATTCCATATTTAGCAGCCAATTCAATTAATGACCTAGTTGTGGGATAGGAATGAGGTTGGTAAGTAAGGAATGTCTGTATTTCTCAATGCCAGCTACATTTTTTCTTTTTTTTTTGATATAGGGTCTCGTCGTTTAGTTCAGGCTGGCTTTGAGTTCACTATGTAGCCCAGGCTGACCTCAAACTCATAGTGATCCACCTGCCTCAGTTTCCCAAGTGCTGGGATTACAGGCATATGCCACCATGTCCAATGCCACCTACTTCTATCTATATTCATTCTGTATCTAAAATTCACACAAAATTCAGCAATACAACTTTACATGCTATAGTAGAGTTACAATAGATATGTACATATCCCATGCTAATCTATAAATGACTATTTCATAGAACATTCTTATCTATATCACTTGCATTCATTTTTGTTGAATGAATATTCAAATTTCATTCACAAAGTATTATCTGCCTACCTATTAGACACAAAACACTGAGCTAGCTATATCAGTCAACAAGACACAGAAAAAGCAAATCCAGACACAGAAAATATATCTGTGATTGCCCAGGGATTAACTGTAAATGGGCATGGTAGATAATGAAAGCATTCTAAAACTATAGGGATAGGGCTGGGAGTTTGGCTCAGTGGCCGAAGGACCTGCCCGGCAAGCGCGAGGTTGTGAGTTCGATTCCTGGTACAGCAAAAAATTTGATTAATTAATTAAATAAAATAAAACTATAGGGATAGTAATGCAACTGAGGAAGTCTAAATATCATCAAATTGTACACTATAATCCAATATAAATAGCAAAATGATGATATAGTTTGTAGTGGTATCTTTTTTTCCCTTTGATGCTTGGGACT
Source organism: Dasyprocta punctata (assembly GCA_004363535.1). NCBI lineage: Eukaryota > Metazoa > Chordata > Mammalia > Rodentia > Dasyproctidae > Dasyprocta > Dasyprocta punctata. Next base: position 73,363 of record RJWM01007369.1, read on the forward strand.
AAACCCAGCTCTTGTACACTCCTGGGTGCATGTTCTAACACTGAACTGCATCCCAAGCCCATGTCTCACTTTTAAAAAAATTCTACTTTATTAATTTTTGTATGAATTGTTGATTTGGGGAAATACGAGGTTTACTAAACTGTCAGGCCCTTAAAAGACAATCAAACTGAATTTGTAATATTCTAGGAGCATATCTATTTGCAAACGATAATACCAAGGTTCAAAAAAAAAAAAAAAGCAATGGCATACCATTCATTTGTTCTTATTAGCATGACTTGTGTGCTCTCAAAGTCACAGGTCATCGAAATAAAATATAAAGCTAATCATATATACAGTAGCTTAATATTAAATCATTCTGATAAATATTTGAAAAATAAATACAATTGGCATACTGCTATTTGTGAACTGTACACAGACACAGAAAAAGATACACAGAATTGACATTTACAGTTCAAAGGGGGCACAATGATGAATGGACCCTACTACTACTTTTGAGCAACACATACAATTTCCATTTTTTTTTTAACAATAAACACTGGTGGTAAGGAGGTATCTGTGATCCTTCATTGTGATTAAACAATCTGGATTAATCACAGAAATGAATTACCTAACTCAAAGCTGGGATGGAACTTGTTTGAGAAGTGGTTTGAGATATAGGACCGTTCATCTATAAAATTGAAATTTCAAAGACATCATCACTACCATGGGGAAAAAACTATGTTATTTTTAAACCATAGTAAATAAAACTAAACTACTGAGAATGCAATTTTTGTATGCCATGACGAAGAAATAAGATATTCAAAAGGAAACATACACGTTCCTTAAAATTTATAATTTTGAAATTCTGACCAATGTTAGTTTCAATGAGGAAAAATTAAGAAAAGCCAGCTTTCCCAAAGTCATTTAGAAACTCTAAATATTACTGCTTGACATGATAAAATGTAGGGTGTCAAAATAAATTTAGAAAAAAATTAGATAGAATTCTATTTAACTCTCAGTCTACCACAATGGCCATAATCTTACGTATTTATGTCTGTATTTTGATTTAAAATACAAAGCTTTAAATATCCAGAGTTAAAATTACCTTTTGTTTTCTCTATCACCTATTATATACAAATAGTTTCCTTTACTAAGCTATCCAAATCTTATTTTAGACGGATGAAGTTTCAGACACAGCACATCAAATACTGTGTTTTAGCATGGACGGGAACAGCAAAATCAGGATGCTGAAACTAGAATTCCCCTTACCCCTCTCCCTTGAACTGGGCCATAAAACCTAGCAGACCAGACCTTCCCCTCAAAATCAGTCATCAGACCCTCATTCTAAGGCATCCTACAGTATCCTGAGGAAAGGAATGTCACACAGGGACACCAAAACAAAATAAGCTGAACACACAAATCTTACTAGGTTCTCCCCAATTTATTTCCATTAGATCATATCCTATTTGTTCAATCATGCTTTTCCATAACTCTCCCCTTCTGTATCAGACTTAGCATAAATACAGTTGTCCTTGGAAAGAGGGTTCTTCATTTCTGAAGGTTCTTATGTCACATAAAACTTGTTGCCAAATAAAGGCTTTTCTCTTTTTATCTGTCTTTTACACGGAACTCAACTACAATCCTTGGATCGGTAAAAAATCCTTTTTCTTCTACAAAAGTATATAAGCTATACAGTACGGAGATCCTGATACACTTCAGTGTTACTGTTTTGACGTCCTTCTTAAGTACATCATATTCCTTAAATCCAAAGTAGATTTGTCAACAAAAAAAAATGAAAGCCCCTGGTCCTCCCTTCCAATGACACCTACCAGATGAGAGCTGTCCTTGCCCTCCTGGACTCGCTGTGCCTGCGGTTCAGCCACAACTTTAGTGTCCTGATCAGAAGTCATGGGCTCCACTGGTAGAAGTTTAATGCTAACCTCAGGATGCTGTAAAATGACAAAGATAGCAAACAGGTCATTTTAGGGGGATAATATGACTAATTCTTAGAATGACATTACAAAGTCTTAGAATTTTAAAGTTTTCCAGGGTACGGAATCTAAGTGATTTCTGAGAATTACAGAGTAATTTCTGAGAGTCCTCTGGATTCTAAGTAATCTCAAGAAATCTGCTCAAAATGTACATCTTACCAAGAAGTAATATTTGTTTTTATTAGTGAGTTTTTTCTTCTTACCAATTTGGCAATGATGAAAATATTGGCAAACCATGTGCTAACAAAACTTTTTTAACCTTTATGAAAGAAAATTTAAAATACATAAGGCAGTATTTGCACATAAAATTCTAAAACTTTACCAAGAACTCTTAAAATGCACTCATTAGGCTTGTTCTCTGAGGCAAATGTTGCCATGGTTCTTTTAAAACTATTACATTTTACATACTGTATATATGTGAACTAGTATTACACAGGACACACCATGTAGGACAAAGCAAATAGGAATTAGAATAATACTAGGTATACAGATGTTTCACACAGATTACAATACATAACTAAAGAAGTTTTTAAATTTCACACAATCTTTGTATTAACTGAATTTCTTTCTTTCTTTCTTTCTTTCTTTTTCTTTTTCTTTTTCTTTTGAGGTAACACAGATTGAACCACTGAACCCAGGGCCTGTATACCAAGGTATACCAACAGTCCTTTTTTGTTTTACTTTGAGACAGGGTCTTTGTAAATTGATGAATTGCCCAGGATGGGCTTGAACTTGTGATTACAAGTTCAACCTCGAGACTGCTGAAACTACAGGTGTGTGTGCACCATCCACCAGGCTAAAAATCCAGTTTTTTGAACTACAGATTTTCTCTAGGATTTACCCACTTTCCCACAAACGTCCTTAATCTATTTCAGGATACAATCTACGATAATCTCACATTATATTCAGTTGTCATTTCTGCTTAGTCCCTTGCAAACTCTGCAAATTTCTGTTGTTCATTATCTTTTGGCCTATACTCTTAAGGAGTTCTGATTGATTATTTTATAGAACGTTCTTCCATTTACAATGAACCCAGGACATCTTACTATGAAAGCAAGAAAGTTATGAAAAGACTACTTTGTTCATATAAAAGGAACATTGGAGCGAAGAGAAGGGAGGAGCTTCTGACAGTCAAAGATGGAATAATGTGATGATCAAAAAGAATAAATGGAATACAAGTACTATTTATAAAAATCCATGAGAGATAAAAGCACTAGCACCACCACCTTGCTCACCTTTGCAGGTTAAGACACTAAGGCACTGTTTGAAAGATTATTAAAAGGAAACATCCAGTCTGCCTTTCCTAGTTGAACTGCATTTCAGAATACCAAACAACTGATCAGGGGACACACACACACACACACACACACACAAACACTACAGCAAATAGCTAAAGAATTAAAAAAAAAAATCAAAATATTCCAACATTTAAAAGAAGCAGAGGGGGACAGCATCAATGTCTGCTAAACTTATCAAATGAAGAACTAATGGGAACATTCTCAGTGGTTGAATCACAGACTTTACTGAAGATACTTTTCAGTCATCACTAAATTATAATTCTAGGCATTATACTTTTCTTGATAAAGTACCATCTATGAGGTATTCTTGACAAAAAAGAAAATATATTTACTCACACCTTTAGAGGTGACTTCTAATTTAAAGAGAATTCTGAGAAACACGTTAAATAGCACAAGGCAAAAAGTCATCAGCTAAACCCAAAATGTGGGACAAAGCAGATGACCTCATTTCTCTGGCAAATAAAACACATTTTAAAAAGAATAGACTTTTATTGCTATAAAAAAAAAACCTTAACCAAAATAACTTAATGTGAGAACTGTTTGGAACCTGAGTCAAATAAACTGTTTGAAATGACATTTCAGACACAGGAAAAACTGAACATTACCTAGGGGATAATAAAATAATACAGAATGATTATTAATTTTGATTTTAATCAAGATACTATAGTTAAGTTTACTTTAAAAGACCTTTTTATAGATATAGAAGCTAAAAAGACTTGTGGCTGAAATACATACCTAAACTTGCTTTTAAAACATGCCAGCCAGGCGTGGTGTCGCACGCCTTTAATCCCAGCACTCAGAAGGCTGAGGCAGGAGGATCGTTGTGAGTTCGAGACCAGCCTAGGCTACAAAGTGAGTTCAAGACCAGGCTGAACTGCATAGTGAGACCCTGTCTCAAGAAATAAGGCCAGGGATTGAGCTCAGAGGCTTAAGTGCCTGCCTGGCAGGTGCGAGGTTGTGAGTTTGATCCCCGGTATCAAAAAAAAACAAAAACAAAAACCAAACCAAACCAAACCAAACATACATGCCAATAATCTTAAGGGGAAAGAACAAAGAGAAATACAAGAATGGCAGGTTAATGGTTAATAAAACTACGTAACAAGTAAAATTAAGGATCACAGTGGTATCCTCCCTACTTTTATATTTAAAATTGCCTGTAATAAGAAGTAAAAATAAGAAGCATGACAGTGTGCACCAGGAATTCTAGCCCTCTGGCAGTCTGAGTGAGAGGATACCAAGTTTGAGCCCAACCTAGGCAATTTAGCAATTATTGAGACTTTGTCTCAAAATACAAAATAAAAAGATCTGGGAATATAGCTCGTTGCAAAAACTCTGGGTTTAATCTCAAGTACTGAAAGGGGTTTAAAAAAACCCCACAAAATAAAAATATAACTTTGATATATTGTCAATACACTTAAAAACTTCACGTACGTATATGAATTAAATAATTAAAAATGTGCAAACCATTTTATGAACAATGTTCAAGGCAGCTTTAGCAAAAAATGGAAATAAACATTTAATTACAAAAAGCAGAAACTAGTGCAATACATTACAATTATTTAAAATATTCAGAGAAACAGAATGAAGTGGGGCTGACTATATATATCAGTATAGAGTATTTGTCTGTCATCTACGAGGCTCCAGGTTTGAGGTTCAGAAATTAAAAAAATAAAAGCAAGCAAAGCAAAACAAGAGCTGGACATGGTGGCACACACCTGGAAGCCTAGCACTTGGGAGACTGAGGCAGGAGGATCACCACAAGTTCAAGACCACCTTGGACTACATATAGTTCAAGGCCAGACTGGTCTACATAGCAAGACCTTGTCTCAAAAAGCCAAACCAAATCGAATCAAACCAAACCCTAACCTGAACTCTTTAAACACACACACACACAAATACAAGTCCCCCCCC
>RJWM01007370.1:0-78323 GCA_004363535.1 Dasyprocta punctata
AAAAAAAAAAAAAAAAAAAAAATTCAAACCACTCCACAGCACAATAATGTACAGTGGAAACTAGCACTTCACAGACTGAATGCCAGGGTCCAGTGCACAAGGGTACAAATGCTCTCATGCTAGGACAGAAATGGAAAACCAGGCTACTAACAGCGACGCACTCTGGGGTGGCAGATGCAAAGCAAGTTTGCAAGAAGTTGGGGAAAAGGCAGCGTACACTTGTGATCGAGAGCACTGGATTCTTCAGTCGAGGATGCCAACACTCACTTCTGCTTCTTACTGCTATGTAACCTGAGACAAATCCTCTACTACTGAAAGATTTAGTTTCATCTATAAAATGAGAACAACACTATGGACCTCGTAGTTTTTATTGCTTTGCAGTGCTAGGGATTGGACCCAAAGTGTCACACACACTGGGCAAGTGCCCTACTAGTGAGTGACATCCACCAGCTTTTTTTTAAGACAGAGTCTCGCTAAATTGCCAAGGCTGGCCTTGAACCTACAATCTTCCTGCCTCAGTTTCCTGAGTGCTAGGATTACAGACAGAAGCCACCCTGCCTGGCTTTTCAGAGGGCAGTGATGGTGAACCTTTTAGAGACCGAGTACCCAAACTGCAACCTAAAGCACTCTTGTTTACTGCAAAGTGCAACACTGCAATTAAACCGGAATACCTGATGCTCAGCAGCTGGGGCGATTTGCCTCATGCACTGACAGGGCCCTGCAGGCCCACCGCAGCACACGTGCCATAGGCTCACCACCACTGTCATAGGGTTTTAAGGTTGTAATAAGGAAAATTTTAAACGCTCTCAGTAAATGATAGGTAATTTCTCTAAAATGTATGAGCCATAAATGCCGGGCATAGGGGCACATGTCTATGATCGCAGCACTTGGGAGGCTGAGGCAGGATTGCCATAAATTTGAGGCTAGCCTGGGCTACCTACTAAGTTCAAAGTCAGCCTGAACTACATAACCAGACTCTGTTTCAAAAAAAAAAAAAAAAAGCCATAAAAATAGACAATCTCAGGGATAACCTATCAATGCCTTAATTCTCTATGATCACAGCTGGATAGTCTTAAAGTCTTACTAACAGGAGGGCAGGGATGCAGCTTAGTGGTAAAGTGCATGCTTAACATGCATGAGGCCATACATTCAATCCCCAGCACTCACAGTGCCATCACACCTGGCTCCAAAAAACAAAAAGTTTTACAAAGGGAAATTTGTATGGGTGCATCATGAATGTTAATGAATTCAATGCTTGAGATTTTGTTCCGATATCCATCTTTCATATCATCTATATCATCTATCTATTCACTGAAATTTCACATTTTCTTTTCACTTAATAATGGAAAGAATCCTTAAGGTCACCTGCCCTGCCTCCCTGACTCCAAATCGTTTCTTCCCCACCTCTCCTGAAAGATGGTCACCTATGCCACAAATGGAGGAAGCTTACTTTCTCCCTGACGGATCCCCTCCTCTGGCATGATCTCCTCTCCTCACACTCCTCACGGCAACCTCTTTTTTTTTAAAGACAGAGTCTCACTATGTAGTTTATACAGTTCAGGCTGGCCTTGAACTCATTGTGTAGCCCTGGCTAGCGCCAATTTCTCAGTGATCCTCCTGCCTCAGTCTCCCAAGTGCTTGGGATTACAGGCATGTACCACCACACCCAGCTTCTCTTCTTCTAAGAGTGTGACAGGAAGTGGACAGATAAAGCAGCTAGGAAAATATGGAAAGAGTGAAGGACGGAGACGTTTTACTTTTTGTCATTCCAACTGCCCCAACTGGCTGGCCAGTCCCCTGCCTAAATCCATTCCAAGTTAAAGTGTAATCCTATAACCACACTTTGCAATACATGATTGATAATATGCCTACTGTGGCAATCTCTAGGACTTCAGTGGGCCCCTGCCTCCAGGAAGCATCCCGACCCAGCCAATCCTTCCCCATGCTCTCCCAGGCTCTTACCAGTAGCGGTTTGCATCCATGAACGTCAGCTGAAAGGCCAACAAACCATACAGATAGGAGTGGTTGTTCCACGACGTCTTGTCCAGAAGAAAGACATACCAGTACGGCAGCAGGAAGAGCAAACAGCTTATCCGGTAGCACAGGCCCAGCATCATGCCCAGTGCCCCTGGGGTTCGTGGGAGAGGATGGAGAGATCAAGGGGTCACCACAGGCCCAGTCCCTTGGGGTTGGGCCATGATTGGAATTAAGAAAAGTCATCAGGCATTTTCTAATCAGGTAAAATTAAATGAAAATTAAATGTTACTTTACTATTTTAAAAAGAAGAGTTAGGGGGTTACAGTGCAGATGGACACACAGATGAGCAGCATGAAATCGAATCACAGAGTGAAGTAGGCGCCCAAGACCTCGGTCCTTCATAAGAAGCATGCTTCTTCTTATTTCGGTGTTTGGCAGGCCAGTCAAGACTCCCCTGTCTCCCACAGTTCCCTCACCCAGAAACATGATGGTGTAGACAAGATACATCCAGTCAAGCGGCAGTGGGTGCAGGGCATCCAGCAAGGGGAAGCGGCACACATCCAGCCCGTCCAGGTATTTCCGATCCAAGTTGCTGAGCCCTCGCTCCTGGGGGATGTCCAGCAGCATCAAGAAGGCTGCGACAGCAATGGGGGAGGGTGCTGGTTAGGTTTCAGCTAAAGCAGCAGCAGAATACAGAAGAAACTAGATGAGCCTATCCAGCTCCAGGGTCAGACTCCTAATCTTGGTTCTACCACAAATTCAACAATAATTACAGAGCTGACGCATCTCAGCGAGCCAATTCTTCACTTGTGAAAAGGGGGCTCGTAATATTTCAGAGGGTTACAGAGAAGATTACAAAATCAGGTAAAAACAGCTGGGACTCTAAGTTATAGAGATCCACTCTACCTGGCTATAGAAAGTACTTCAGGCAGGGGTCCTTCTCAATCTCTCTCTCTCTCTCTCTCTCTCTCTCTCTCTTTTTTTTTTTGGCACAGGGTCTTGCTGCATAGTCCAGGCTGACCTTGAACTTGTGGCACTCTTCCTGCCTCTGCTTCCCAAGTGCTAGGATCATAGCCATGCACCACCATACCTGGAATCTTCTCAACCTCTTTTTCTTCCTAGCACACCCAGGAAAGCAGGGGTGTTTGGCCAACACTCAAGAACAGGTCAGGAAGCCAGTTTCAGATAAACAGGGTTTCTCAACCTCAGGACTGATCACATTTTGGGCTGGTTAATTATTTGCTGAAATGATTACCCTGTGTGTTACAGGACATCTAGCAGCATCCATCATGCCTGCATAGAGGTCAACAGCTTTCTATCCCTCCCCTAAGCTGTGACAACTAAAAATGTCTCCAGACACTGCCAAATCACCCCAGGAGCAAAACTGCTCCCAGCTGAGAACTACTGGGCTAAGATGATGATAGTCTGGCATGCCTGTGGCCCATGCCAACTGTTCCATGGCCTGAGATAGGAAGCTCTGGGTCACGGCCAAATGTTTGGCTTTGTTGCCCTGTCCTATTTCTCTAGTTACTGGCAACTTCATGCCACAAGCAAAACAGGTTCCCGGTACTCTGCTTTTGTATTTCAAAAAATGAAAGCATTTCTGGTCACCAAATCCTAAGTGCAGGAGACAAAGCCAGCTTTGTTCCTAAACTTCACGAAGACTTCTTCCATTGTGTCAATTCTCTTTGGCTCTAAGGAAAGGCGAGCTAAGTCTAAATAACCAAGGAACAGACCACCACCAACAACCCAAATGTACCCGCCCAGAAAGTGGACTTACCGAAGAGAAAACGAAAGACAGCCAGGTTTGCTGGATCTGTGGGTCGATTAAGCAGGGTCACCAGCCTCTGCCAGCTGGACAAGTCTGTCCATTCAAAACCCAAGAGTCGCCCCATTCGGCTGCCCTGCCTGGGTCCCGAGGCCTGGTCAGCCTTGTCCTTTTGCACTTTATCTACAACCAGTAAATGGAGAAAGTGTGAGTGCAGGGGTGGCTGCAGGCTCCTCCCAAATCACAGAACTCTCAGCCCTCAGCAAGTCCCAGGTCTTCCTTTCACCTGGATTCTCCTACTGAGCTCTGACAGCCGGAAACATCCCAGCAGTACAGTCCCTCCCCTGGGGGCCCCCAAAGTCCCCGAACCCCGCAGATTGCAGCCACCCACACACACACAACTGCAGAGCACCGCAGAATGTCACCGGCATCCCGAGACCGCAGGCAGCGAGCTGATCAGCCCCTCTCCCCAGGTCCCTCGGTTCCCCCTGAGCGACCTCCGCCCGCCTCTGAGCGGCGCCCTTCTCCCCGCCGCAGGGCGGGTCCCATGCCTACCTGAGTCGGGTGGGGCCCGCGTGGACCCGGCACGCGCTGCCATCGCCCCGCCGAGGCAAGTGGACCTGGAGACCAGGCCGAGCAGGTGGAGCCCTGACTCTCTGCACCCCTAGACCCCGCCTCCCCGACACATCGACATCAGCCGGAAAGCGCTGGCACTGTCGTAAAGAGCCCCGACCCGGCGCCGGGGGGCGGGACGGCGCAGGCGCAGAGCGGCGCGGGCGGGCCTGGTTTAGCAGGGGCACCAGGGCGGGCTGGGTGTCCACTGGGCTCACTGATCTCTGCGGATGCTACCCCTCTCGTCTTTGTGTACTTTTCAGAAGCAGCAGCGCTCCCTAACTTTGGGTCCTCTCCCAGCCCCTTGACGCTCCTCCAGCTAATAGCGCCCTTGCATCGTCCGTCGTCTGGCCTAAGGGGTTTGGTGCGGTTTGGTGCCAAGGGCGGACTTTATTCCTTAAAACTGACCACTGAGTCACTGAAGAGCTGCCCGGGCCGAACGCGCGTGCGCAGACCCTTGCATTAGCTCTGCCTGTACCAGCTCAGAGCCCTAGCTTGGAAAGCCGCGGGAGAGCTAGAATAGCAGAGCTGAGGAGCGGGTGCGGGATGAGCGCAGGAGGTAAGAGTGTGGTGCACAGACTTGTACCTGGTTCTCCCCGCTGGGGCTTGCCAGCAGGAAAAGCAACCACGCCAGAGCAGTGGTCTCTGGACCTCTCCACTACTAGAAATAATAAAGGTAGGAGGATCTTCGTGAGTTCGAGACCAGCGTGAACTACATAGTCAGACTCTACCTCCAAAATAAAGAAATGTAAAAACCAGCTTATATGTGGATTATATATTTCAATATTTGTGATATTGGAACTTTCTTTTTTCTTGCTTTTTTTTTTTTTTATCGGGGATCAAATTCATGACCTGGTGCTTGCCAGGCAGATGCGTATGCCGCTGAGCTATATCCCCAGCCCTGGAATTTTCATTTATTTATTTTGTTCAGAATGGAAGCCAGGGACTGGCACATGCTAGACCAGCATTCTACCAATAAGCTACATCCAAACTCTGGAAAATTTTAAAATAATATTTTAAACTTGATTCATTAAAAATACAATAATAAAGTTATAACATGTTTACATACATCCTATTTTGTGAAAAGGAAGTATATTTACCACAAAAAGTTAATGTGTTGTGAAATGTTAACTGAAAGCTACAAAGGAAATCTGACTTCATAGATTAACTAATTGGAAAGGGAAGTTGTTGTTTTGTTTTGTTTTTTTTAAACAGAGTCTTGCCATGTAGTTCAGGCTGGTTGTGGACTCACTATGTCGCCCAAGCTGGCCTCGAGCCCATTGTGATTCTCCTGCCTCAGCCTCCCAAGTCCCCAGATTACAGGTATGTACTACCAAGCCCAGCTTAATGCTACTTTTTGACGAAGCAGTAGCTGTGTTGGGGGTAGGGGGCACTAAGAAATGAACTCAGGGCCTCGCATATGCTTAGTATGTATTGCTCAAATGAGCTGTACCCCAACCCACAAACAGAAGTTTTTGAAAGGTTAGTTGGAATGTGGACTCTGAAGCCATGTCTATGAGCAAAAGTCTTATTACTTTACAATTCTTAATGTATCTTTTTTTTTCTTCGTGATCCTTCTACCTTGGCGCCCTAAATCCTGGGTTTACTAGTATGCACCACAATGCCCAGCTATATTTTGTTCTTTGAATGAACCTTTCATTTCTAGATGATTTTTGTAAAATATACATAGTCACTTAGAAAACGTTGGTTTACAGAATTATACAGATCTTCCAAATGTCCACACGTTTGTGGACAATTAGTCAACATCGAAAATTAATATAACCAAGCTGGGTATGGTGGTGAATGCCTGTAATCCCAGCAGTCTGGGAGGCTGAGGCAGAAGGACTGAAAGTTTGAACCCAGTCTGGGCAACTTAGTGACTAAGACCATGTGGCTAAAATCCAAAGTGATGACAACACATGGTGCAGATGAGGGCGTGGAGTAATAGGGACTTGTATTCATTGGTGCTGGGAATGTGAAACTGAACAGCCATAAACTTGGGTGTGGCGGTGCCTGTCTGCAATCCCAGCAGTCCGAGAGGCTGAGGCAGGAGGATTGTAAATTCAGAGTCAACCTGGGCAATTTAGAGATCCTTCTGGAAATAAAAACAAAAAATAAAAAGTTTGGGGAAATAGCTCAGTACAAAGGCCCTGGGCTCAACTCATTACCCCAACTCCCATACCAAATAGTGAATAGCCACTCCAGAACAGAATTTGATAGTTTCTTTAGTTTTTTTTTTTGTTTGTTTGTTTGTTTTTGGTACTGGGGATTGAACTCATGACTTTGTGCTTGCCAGGTAGGCGCTTATGCCACTAAGCTAAATCTCCAACCCTTTGACAGTTTCTTAAAAGGCGTACTATTAAGTATGATTCATCAGCTGTGTACTTTGGTATTTACCCAAGAGAGTTGAAAATTTATGTGCACACAAAAATATTTATGTGCATATTTATAGCACTATTTATAATTGCCAAAATTTAGAAGTGGTCAAGATGTCCTTCAGTAAGTGAATGGGTAAGCAAACTAGGGCACATCCATACAATGGAATATGATTCACTGTTAAAAAGAAGTCAGCTAGGGATGTAGCTCAGCAGCACAGCACCTGCCTGGCAAGTGAGCAGTCATGAGTTGGATTGCCTGTGCCCCCCCCATCATCTGGGTTCAGGTGGATGGCCCACACCTGTCATCCCAGCCACCTGAGAAGCTGAGGCAGGAGGACCTCAAGTTCTAGGGCTGCCTGGACAATTTAGTGAGGCCCTGTCTCTGAACATAAAAAGACATGAGGATGTTGCTCAGTGTTCAGGGTGTGGGTTCAATCTCCATTAAGGAAGGAAGGAAGGAAGGACAGGAGGAGGAGGGAAGGGAGGAAGGGGGACTGTGAGCTGGGAATATAGTGCAGTGGTAGAGTACATACTTGGCACACACATATGGTCCTAGATTTGATCCCTAGCTGCAAAAGAAAAGAAGATGAGCTGCCAAGCAAAGCAGAAAGGTAGCTGGGAGTTCAAGGCCAGCCTGGGCCAGGTGGCGATACCCTGTCTCCAAAAAAAAAAAGTATGTGGTGGTGGACACATGCCATTATATACTTACAGAAACTCACTAAAGTACAACACAGAGTATGTACATTATGGCCTTCATAAATAATAATGTAAGCCAGGCGTGGTGGCGCATGCCTTTAATCCCAGCACTTGGGAAGCTGAGGTAAGAGGAGCGTTGTGAGTTCGAGGCTGGCTTGGGCTGCAATGCGAGTGCAAGGCTGGTCTGAACTACATAGTGCGACCCTGCCTCAAAAAACTAGGGCTGGGATCAGGACGCACTATGGACTGCCTTGCGGGGTCCTGACCCCAGGACCTTGGAGGAGAACGAGAAGGGCCCCTCTCGGTGCCCCCGCCCAGCCCGAGCGGCACCGGCATGCGGGCTTGGAATCAGGGACAAACACTACCACCCCTGGTAAGCAACCTGCTGTTTCGGAGGTCTGGCTGGATTGATAGCAACCGAGGAACATCAACCAACTTTTGTTTTGTAGATTTGGCCAGGCCTCTGGTCAGCAACCTAAGCATCTCTTTACAGCGGGCAATGTAGCAAGTACGGGGGATTCTCTTCTGCCTTGTCTTTTATTATTAATAAAATACTAAAAAAAAAAAAAAAAAAAAAAAAAAACTAGGGCTGGGAGTTTGGCTCAATGGCTGAAGCGCCTGACTGGCAGGTGCAAAGCTGTGAGTTTGATTCCCAGTGCTGCAAAAAATAAAAATAAAATAAAATAATAATAATAATAATGCAGGACTGGCGATTTAGCTCAGCGGCACAGTACCTGCCTAGCAAGCTTGAGGTCTTGAGTTTGATTCCCAGTGCCAAAAAATAATAATACTGTGTCCATATGGATTTTGTTAATAATAATATACTAATATTGGCTTATCAGTTGTAACCAATGTACCACACTAAGTACAGTGTTAATAATAGGAGAAACAGAGAAGCAGGAAAGGGCATATGGAAGCGGTATTTCCTACTTATTTTTTTCTGTAAACCTGAAGCTGCTCAAAAAAATAAATTCTAGGTGCTGGGGGTATAGCTCAGTAGGACAGCTCATACTTAACATATGCAAAGTATAAAAAAGCAAATTTTTTGTTTTTTGAGACAGGATTTCACTATGTAGTTCAGGCTGGCTTTGAAATCACAGCAATCCTCCTGCCTCAGCCTCTTGAGTGCTGGAATGACAGGCGTGCATCACCGCAAAGGCAAGAAACCAATTTATTAAAGAAGTAAATAAAGTCTATTAGTTTAACAACAAAGTTTAGCTCCGCTGCTGATTTAATTACTCAGGTGTTTTTCCTTGGAAACCACAAAACAACCATTGAACACAGAAGCACTATAGCACTACATGCATATGTGTGGTAAATGTATTTCCCCTTTCTCCCTTTTTTTTTTTTCCCCTGAGAATTGAATCCAGGGCCTTTGCACCAAAATACATCCTTTATTTATTTATTTATTTATTTGGGACAGGGTCTCAACTATTTAGCTCAGGCTGGCCTTGAACTCTGGGTGATCTTACTTCTCAGCCTTCTATGTACTGGGGTTACAGGCATGTGCCACCATGCCAGCCTATTTTTTATTTTGAGACAGGGTCTTGCTATGCCACTTAATTGCCCAGGCTAGGCTCAAACTTGTGATTCTCCTACTACAGCTTCCTGTAGTGCTGGGGTTGTAGGCATTCACCACCACACTTGGCAACCCTTTTTTGCACTATTCAAGAGTACCCTGATTCAAGTTCTTCAATTACAGTTCTATCCTAAATGCTATAACCTCTGTGTGTGTGTGCATGTGTATGCATGTGTGTTCAAAATTGGTCTTGTCCTTGAACTCGCAGTGATCTTCCTGTCTCTGCCTCTTGAATGGTGTGATTATAGGCATGTGCCACCATGCCCGGCTCAAAAGTTGTTAATAGTCCTGGGGAAACTGAGCATTCTGGGTACAAGAAGTAAATTAGGGGCTGGGGATTTAGCTCAGCGGTTCAAGGACTTGCTTGGTAAGCACAAGGTCATCAGTTCGATCCCTGGTACCAAAAAAAAAAAAAAAAAAAAAAGTAAATTAGTACCAGCCTGGGCTACAAAGTGTGCTCGAGGCCAGCCTGAACTGCATAGCAAGACCCTGTCTCAGAAAGACAAAAAGAAAGAAAGAAAGAAAGAAAAAATTATAGCTAGCAAATGAGCTGTACTAGAGGTGTATGGTGTCACATGCCTGTAATTACAGCACTCTGGGAAGTTGAGGCAGGAGGATGACACATTCCAGTTCAGCCTGGCGGAGTTAGCAAGATCCTGTGTGAAAATAAAAATAAAAAGTGTTGAAGATGTAGTTCAGCCGGGCGTGGTGGCGCACACCTTTAATCCCAGCACTTGGGAGGCTGAGGTAGGCGGAGCGTTGTGAGTTCGAGGCCAGCTTGGGCTACAACGTGAGCACAAGGCGGGCTGAGCTACACAGTGCAACCCTTTCTCAAAAAACCAGGGCCAGGAGTTTGGCTCAGTGGCTAAAGCGCCTGTCTGGCAGGTGCGAGGTTCTGAGTTCAATGCCTGGTGCCGCAAAAAAAAAAAAAAAAAAAAGATGTAGTTCAGCATGAAGGTCTGGTTAAATCTGCAGTATTGCCAGTAAATAAAAATTTAAAACTTTTTTTTTCGGTACCAGGGACCAAACTCACAACCTCACGTCTGTCAGGCAGGTGTTTAAGCCACTGAGCCAAACTCCCGGCCCTAATTTAAAACACTTTAAAATGAGCTGTACTGAGCCTAGGTGTGGTGACACATCCCTGTAATCCCAGCACTTTCAATGCCTGGGCAGGAGGATCCTATGAGTTTGGGGCCAGCTTGGGTACATAGTAAGTTTAAGACCAGCTTGAACTGCATGGCAAGAAAAAAACAAACTCAAAAAGTAATAAAGAGCTGTACTAACACAACAGCTCTTTATCTCGTAACATTAATATAGATATATTAATATAGTGTGTGTGTGTGTGTGTGTGTGTGTGTGTGTGTATCTGGGGATTACCTCACACATACTGGGCAAATGCTCTGCCACTGAGCTATACTTTCAGCACTTCAACTTGCTTTCTTTTTTGTTCTGTTTTTTGAGACAGTGTCTCGCTATGTAGTGCAGGGTGGCCTTGAACTTGAGGCGAATTTCCTGCCTCAGCCTCCCAAGTGCTCAAATTACCAGTGTGTGCCACGACAGCCTGCTAACTTGGACCCAAGAGCTAAGGGAGCTGACTACAACTGCGTGCAGGGTTTATTTTATATGCTGTAAGGTGAGGACACAGTCCCTGCCTGCTGTGAAAGAAAATGAAGTCATTAAGGCTAAGATTTTTTTTTTTTTTTTAATTTTCAAACAGGTTTCTGTGAGTTGCCTAGGCTGACCTTGGTCTCCTGGGCTCAAATGGTTCTCCTGCCTCAGCACCCAGTAGCTGGGACAACATGCACCATAGTACCCAGCTAAGAGTTTCTAAGTGGAATCCCAAGATTGCACTGACACCTGCTAAAGGTTAAACCACAGAATGTACCAGAAGGCGAGGGTAAACAATTGAAGTTGACATCAGCTGCCTTTGGTGTTTCTCAGTGGGGAGGACTCCTGTGAACCGGTCAGGAGGAGTTTGCAATTTTGGGTTCCTGCTCAGCCAATGACCTGCCTCCAAAAGCTATTACTATGGAAATCCCCCATTTGAAAACCTTTTTCCACACTATTCAAGAGTACCCTAGCAG
Organism: Dasyprocta punctata; assembly: GCA_004363535.1. Classification (NCBI taxonomy): domain Eukaryota; kingdom Metazoa; phylum Chordata; class Mammalia; order Rodentia; family Dasyproctidae; genus Dasyprocta; species Dasyprocta punctata. Next base: position 11,095 of record RJWM01007370.1, read on the forward strand.
GTTATGGTGGCGCACACCTGTAATCCCAGCACTCATGAGACTGAGGCAGGAGGATCACTGATTCAAGGCCAGCCCGGACTACATAGTGAGACCCTGTCTGGAAAAAAAAAAAAGTACCCTAATTCAAGTGCTTGAATAGCAATTTTTTCCCAAATAAATGCTATGACCTGCGTGTGTGTGTGCATGCGTGTGTTTAAGGTTGGCCCTGCCTTACAAAACTGAAGTGTTTTGGAGGGGTCTAATATGTATGCAGTTAATGACAAAGCATAGGATAAATTCTATAAAAAAGGAAATGTGACCTAGTGTGGTGGAGCACACCAGCCTTGGGAGGCTGAGGCAGGAGAACCACTATGAGTTTGAGGCCAGCCTGGGATACATTTAAAAAAAAAAAAAAAAACAGAACAAGAGGAAGGGAAAAATTAACTTTAGCGGGGCAACCTGGAGGGCTTTGTGAAGGCTGTGTCTTAGATATGAAAAGCATCTCCACAGGCCCTGAGGAGTGAAGCCCCTAAGCAAAATCATAAAAGGGAATAGTGTCAGGTCCTTGAGAAGGGCACAGGTTGTGGTGAGACTAGTGACGCTGGAGTCTCAGGAGATAAACTCAGAAAAGCAGGTCGAAAACATCCTTGGGCTGGTGTAGTGTTGCACACCTGTAATCCCAGTGCTTGAGAGGCTGAGGCAGGAGAATTGCTGTGAGTTCAAGACCAGCCTGAACTACAAAGGGAGACCCTGGCTCAAAAAAGAAAAGGAAGAGAAAGGAAGGGAAGGGAAGGGAAGGGAAGGGAAGGGAAGGGAAGGGAAGGGAAAAGAAGGGGAAAAGGGCCTCAGAATTCCTGTTACGCAGTTTGGGCTTTAACCTGGAGGCAAGGTGAGGCTGACTCTAGCATGGTTGGGAGAGAGAACAAGTAGCCATTAGAGGCCTAGATATGACCAGAGAGGTCAGTGTGGAGTGATCGGAGTGTGCAGGGCAGAAACCGTGCTGGTGCTCACCGGGGAGCAGGAGACTCAGCCCAGGGCGTGTGAAGACTGTTGGTGGGGGCTGCGTGTGGGGTGCTTCAGGGCTGCCCAGAAGCTGGGAGGAAGAACGGGGGAAAGATGATTGGTTGGGGTGTTGGAGGCCACTGTGAGGCAGCGCCGGCTGCTGACAGAGAAGAATGGCTAAAGATGCAGGTGTGGGAGTTGTTCACAAAGAGCTGTCCAGCCCCACAGGAACTTTCTCCACAACAGAGCACCCACAAGCCCCCCTCAAGCCCCAGGTGGGGAAGACGGGTGAGTGCACCTGAGAGGAGCACGTTAATAAATCAGGCATGCCAGCTTAAATAGCACCTGACTTCTCCCATGTGCAAGACTCAAAGCATAAATAAATTACAGAGCCAAATAAAAGGTAACAGGAAACAGGGAGGTAGCCTTCCGCAAAAGGGAGAGATCAAGAGATGGACGGAGAGTGGAGTGAAGGAAGGAAAGATGGAGGGAGTCATTGAAGCTGGAGATTGATCAGGTGTGGGGCTAAAGTAAGATCAGCCCTGAAAACAGTCCAAAACAAGCCACATAAAGAAGCCGTTAGAGCTCCAAGAAGGCAAGGGGCCCAGGCCAGCGACTCTGTTGCTAGGCAGCCTGGCTGAAATTGACATCTTCCTCTTGCGTGTATAAATAAACTTGCTACAGTGGTTGAGCTGTTCTTTCTCTCCCATCAGGAGAGAAGGCTCCACCTGACCCCAGCTTTCATCTCTTTTCTTTATTTTCTCATCGTCTTATGGTCCTTTCCCCCAAGAACCTCAAGAGGGTCTGGTCACTACAAATGGCACCTGAACACAGACCTGGGTAAGAAGAAATAGCGGGTGAGGGGACACTTCTTATTTGCATGCAATAGTGGAGAGAAGTGAATTGGCAGTGGTCAGTATTCATCACTGGGGGCCAGGGATTCAGCTAAGTACCTGCCTGGCAGGCAGGAGGTTGTAAGTTCAATCCCCAGTACCAAAAAAAAAAAAAAAAAAAAAAAAAATTCTTCACTGGGGTGAATTGATATTGACATCATCAGGTGTAAAACTTGTGGATACACAAACAGGTTCACTAGCACCAAAGAGAAAAATAGGCTTCAGAGAAGCCAAAGAGAGAGATATGCTGACAAGAAACAAAAGGGAAAAAAATAAAGTCTTGATTTTACCAGTTGTTAAACATGGAGCAAACAAGTTCTCAAGAATCACAAATATAGATGGAACTGTTTGTTGTACACTTGATACCAGTATTTACATTCCTTCTGTGGATTTGGATTAGACAGGGTCTTAATTGTAAACTTATTGAGACAACCGCAGTGGAATTGACTCCAGGACTATTTTATTATTTTTCATTTTTATTTTTTTGGTACTGGGAATCGAACTCACGACCTCACACGTGCCAAGCAGTTGCTTAGGCTGCTGAGCTAAATCCCCAGCTCCAGGACTATTTGAAAATAAAGTCCCGAGCAGGAAAAAGATGGCAGAATAATAGCCACCCCAAAAACCTTAACTGAGCCACAAGCAGCAATCTCCAGCTTGTCAACTCAGAAATTTGGCTGGGTCACAGGTTGAAACTTCAGCTTCTAGAGCTGTCTTCTCTGTCTCCCTTGAAATTGACCTAAAAGAGGCCAGAAGGGTAGGGGAGTATATGAAGGGCTTTCAGCATATTTACCCAGTTGCCAAACTTTGAATCCCCAATAGTCTAGAAGAAATTATATTCACTCAGGTCATCAGTTCATGGCCCAAAGGAAAGAGAAAAAACAAAGGTACTTGTTTTTGTTGTGGGGGAAGGAAGCATTTTGCCAAAAGTTGTGCTGCTGCACCTGTGAGGGCAACACAGCTACTATGTGTTCCTCCAACAAAACCTTCAACTATCTATCCAAAGTGTAGACACTGATATTGTTGGGCCACTTGATGTGAATTCAAAACTGATGTGGAAGGCCTACCAGTTCCAGAAAAACTTCCAGCGGGGCCTGCAACAGCCCTGCCAAAGAGTAGAGGGGTGTTACAGCTTGGACAGCCTCCCTGCAATGGTACAGCCCTGCTCAGCATAGCAGGCTCCTAGTGGCTAGGGTGGTAATGTGGTCCTGATTTGTGGTTTGCTGATTTTTGTTCACAAAGTGCTCTCACAAAAGACAATTTCAAATAACCAGTATGATAACAACTAACCTGTAAAACTTCTAAAAATTCAATACTTGAGAAGAGAAAAGAAACACCTCTTGAGAATTGGCCATGCTGGGACTGGGAGGACCCAATAAGAAGCCAACTAGCCAGCCTTTCAGGTAAGCCATGCAGGCTGCACAGGTTCCAGGAAGAGAAAAGTCAGCACTTCCCGTGTGCCTACTGGTTTGCAGGCTGAGAATCAAACACCCTCCCCACCCCCTGTAAGCAACCCTGTGGTTTGGAGGACAGGCTGAGTTGATAGCAACTAAGGTATATAAAGCAACTAAATGCTTGTATTGTATGGTTGATTTTGCAGGCCTGGCACCAGCGGTCTGAGCATCTCGGGAGGATGACAGTAAGCAATGTAGCAAATATGGGAGATTTCCTTCTATCTTGTCTTCAAAATCTGATATTGTTCCACTGTTTTGCTTTGTTCTGATTGTTTTGCTTTATTCAATATTGTTTTGATTTTTTTTTCTGTTTTGTTTTCAGTTTGATTTTGCTATAGAATGGACAACTATTGTGAAGATAATAAGATATACTATGGTAGCTACTGTTGTTTCCCTAGTATCCTGCTTTGAAGTTTTGTACCAATTTACTGCTTTGTTTTGATTGGCTTTGTTCTGTTTTGTTTTGTTGGATTTTACTATCTTTAAAATAAAATTTAAAAATAAAAAAGATTTTAAAAATTCAATAGTTGGCTTTCACTAGCTGGTAATAGGCTGGCTCCAGCATATCACTGTCTCACTATGGCTTTGTAGTGCGTATTGATACCTGGTAGTGTAAATTCTTCAACTTTGGGTTTTTTTTTTTTCAAAATTGTACTTCAGGGGTACTTTTTTCAAATTTACGATCAATATAATTATATGTTTATTTAGGTCTTTTGCTTTTTTTATATCAATTTTTAGTTTCAACACACTGGCACTACACAGCTTACTAAATTTCTTGAGTTCGTTTCCAGAAGAAAAAAATTAAATTTATATACTTGGGAGGAAGTGGGAAAACAGCTTAGACCAAGGATAGGGTAAAACAAACCAACACAAATCTATGTGGACCTCTACAGACTTTAAAAGGGCTATTTAACAGGGAGAAACTGCTGCTTTCTGCACTTCTGACTACTTCTCACAGGCCCCAAAGCAGAGGAGGAAACCAACCAGCTCCATGGAGCCTGCAGCTTGACCCAGACAAGGAAGGTAAAGAAATAATGATGCTTATTTCAGTTGTAAAATGTTAGGGTTCTAGTGTAATATAATGTTGATAGACTTAATACTGGTTCTTGAGGATTGCTAAATCTGTTAAAATGTTCAAGTTGTAAAATGTTAAAAATATGCATGTCTTTGTAGCCAAAAACTGGTTTAAAACAATGTATCTGGTTGCCAAGTTGACAATAGTGGACTGGAATGGTTGACACAACGGGTCAACTTGAAGTTTGGAAGCTTGGCTGAGTGACTGGGTGTAGGGGCTGGGTTTTCTCATTTTGTAAACATTCTTAAACTGTGTAGGAGGAAGAGAGACATGGTATGCACCCTGCACCCACCCTAGGTGGATAGTCTGCTTACAATGTAAGAAAAAAAAGGAGGCTTCCCCTCCTTTGCTCTTGCTACTTTTGCTGTCTTCTGCTGCCACGAAGTTCTGTTTCCCATGCCATGTTCCATCAAAATGCTTCTGCCTTATGTGAATAATTCCATTTAACCCAGATACAGGCTAAAAATTGTTAAATTTGCTCAAAATTTAACTACAAAAACAAAAAAGGGAAATTTTATCTAGACTTTGTTGGGCAGTATGTACTGTTAAAGTTTTAAATTCTACTAAGGAAGGAACTACAGCAGCAGCAAGACAATTCAATTGAGTAAAAGAGAGAAGCTAGGAAGGGTCCTTCAGAAAGATCTTCATATTAGACAATGGAAGGGACCCAGATCAGTGATAATTTGGGGTCAAGGGTATGCTCATGTTTTTCTAGGAAATGCTGAATGACCTATCTGGGTGCCAGAATGTGCTGTCCAGCTGTATCATGGACCAAAACCCAGAGAAAAAATTCACTCCACCTCTCAAGAAGCTGATGCTCAGTCCTATGACAGTGATGCCTCAGAAACCATGCCACAACCAATGGACAAGGATAGGGTTAGACCAGACCTGGAGTCAACTGAAGGAATTGATGCAAGATGTCCAGGAGATGGTAACCAAAAACAAAAACCAAAGGTCTAAATAGATGATCAGAGTATATAGAGATAACCAAACTGAAAGTTTAATGAAAGAATGGAACACAAACATTTACTAGTATTCTTTTTATTTTTTGGGAGACTGGGGATCAAACTCACAACCTCACACCTGCCAAGCAGGTGCTTAAGCCACTGAGCTAAATCCCCAAGATGGAAGGCAAACTCTTAGCTATGAGCCCCTGTACAAATGAAAACCAAGCTAAACACTTCCAACATATGATGGCACAAGATAAACATTACCATTCCAAAGGGTATAAATGGGATACAAGGATTGAAACCAAAGGAAGTCCAAAATCCAGCAGGGCAAACATGAAGTCCTGGAGTTCTATGCTCAGTATCTGAAGCAATCTGGTTGCAAGCTCCAAAAGGCTTGAGTGATTCCACCCCCACAGCACTTTCAGGGGCTTTAGCTCCCACAGCTTCTCTCTTGGGCTGTCTTTTCTCCCTCATTGCAGGTTTCCTTAGATGATCCACTCTCCTGGCTTTTCCAAACTTCTGAGTTCTCCATTGCACCTTTGGCTTCACACTCACAGCTACTCACACTGCTCTCTCAGGGGCACAGTGCCTGGTCTGCAGGCCTGCTGAAATCAGGGTGGAAGCCTTTTTAGTTATCAGAACCCTTGCACCATGTGGATGACGCCAGGGTCTGCTGCCAGCTGAAGCAGTAGCCAGGCTCTCCTCTCTCTTGGCTGTCGGGGTCAAGTGCCTGGATCACTGAGCACTCTGGACCTGATTCTGAGGAACAGATTCTCTATGCTGTCTCCATTCTGGAACCTAGTGTGGCCGCTGCCACCATTCTGGAACGTGGTGCTCTGCGGCTTTCTCCTCCAAGCAAAGTCTTTCATTTTTGCAGTTTTGAGGCTGCAAAGCATGGGGACCAGCTGCCTCTTCCCATGATGCCTGCAGGCCATCTTTTTTATTCTGTTCCTTCTCAGCAATGGAGATCTCAGCTCTGTCTTTACAGTCCACGGCTTTACAGGAGCTTCCTTTCTGACCAAACTCACAATGTTTTAAATCATCCTGCTGGGTGCTTTGCTCTTGATTCACAACATAAATCTGGCTAGCCGGGCGTGGTGGCGCACGCCTTTAATCCCAGCACTCGGGAGGCTGAGGTAGGCGGAGCGTTGTGAGTTCAAGGCCAGCCTGGGCTACAACGCGAGCACAAGGTCGGCCTGAGCTACATAGTGTGACCCTACCTCAAAAAACCAGGGCCGGGAGTTTGGCTCAGTGCCTTAAGCGCCTGCCCTGGCAGGCGCGACGTTGTGAGTTCAATCCCCGGTGCCGCAAAAAAACAAAAAAAAAACAAAAAAAAACATAAATCTGGCTAAAAGCCTCCAACAATAGCCATGCCACCACCTCAACGTTAGACTGCCTTGAAATTTCTTCTGCCAGATTAATTAGTCCATCACCCTTAATCTTAGTCTCAGGCAAAGTCTCTGGATGTGAGCAAAATGCAGATAAACTTTCTGCCAAGCTGTAACACACATTGTCTGGAGTCCAACCACCAATGCAGTCCTTCTTCCCAGCAGAAACCTCCCAAGCCTGGTTTTTACTGGCAGGCTTTTTATCAGCTTTCTGGTCTTCTGAGCTCTGACCAGAATCTCCCATACAGAACAGCCTAAGTCGTTCCAACTCCATGCATTCAGGCAACACCTCTAAACCTTTCCAAATTCTTCCCAGAAGCCTTTCCCAAAGGCTTTTGAACCACATGGTCAGGTACAGTCACAGCAACAACCCCACTCCTCTGGTATCAAATTCTGTCTTGGTTACTTTTACTTTTCTCTCATTGCTGAGCAAAATACCTGGCAGCCAAAATGAAGGAAGGAAAGAATTATTTATCTTATAGTTTTTGGAGGTTTCAATCCATAATCAGCTGGTTCCAAGGCAAGGTGGCATGACACTGGAACAATACTTCAAGGCAGCAGCCAGAGCAAAAAGGGGGAAAACAAGCCTCTTCTCTTCCTTTATAGTGTATGCAGGCCACCCCCCACTCCCTAGGGCAGATAGAGCACTGACAAAATCTCTTTGCCTTCCTCTTAGATAGGATAAGGATATTTACAAAGTAAGAACCCTGGCTCCCTGCTGAGTCTCTCAGTTAAACTTCTAAACTTCTCAAGCTGACACAATGTATCAACAATAACAAGATCAAAAATTAGAGAAATAGATGGGCTAAGGATAGCCAGTATTTTGGCCCTAGCCCTCCAAAGTCAATGAGGAACCAGAATATAAGAGAACCTCTGAGTTATGGGTGACATCCTATAACTCAGTGAGCCCCTGGTCTTCTGACCAAGAAGATTGTGGGACCACAGAGGGAAGTGATCAACAATATGTACTGTGCCTAAGGAGAGTCACCAGGAGAGAAAAAAATCTCCCACGCTTTCACAGAAATCAACTTGGGCAAGCAATGGTTGTGACTCATCCAGATGGCTGACACTGACAGAAGAGCTAAGAGGTGCTAGGTGTGGTTCCAGGGCATTTCCTGAGGAAACGTAAGTGACCTTGATAGATTTTTAAAAATCTGATTGTTTTTAATACAGGTCTCACTTTAACTTGGTCTTGGGCATCCTACAGAAAAGTATAACCACAAAATGTGTAAAATAATGCTATAGTAGTAATATGTTAGTTATAAAAGAAACTCAAATCAGTAACACCTTCGGACAATTGCCAACTACACTGATAGCTGTCTACTGTTATGGATTAATGGACTGGACGGGGTTAAATTACAGAATGCAGGAACTTAAAATCCTTGGACTACTTAAAATGAAAAGGGTTCAAGAACAAAAAGATCTTCCACAGAGTTCTTCAAACACAGCTTCTCTAGCTTCAACTGACCCCCCATCCTGTGCTACAACAAAACAAAACAAAGAAAGGGGTATGTAGGGAGCTATTGAAGCTGGAGATCGATCAGGTGTGGTGTTAAAGCAAGACCAACCCTGAACACACATGGAGCCCAAAACCAGCCAAGTAAATAAGCTGTTGCAGCTCTAAGAAGGCAAGGGGCATAGGTCAGCCAGGCAATCCTGTTGCTAGGCAGCAGGGTTGAAGTTGACATCTTCCTCTTGAGTGTATAAATAAATGTGCTACAGTGGTTGAGCTGTCCCTCTTTCCCATTATGAGAGAGGGCTCCATCTAAACTCACCTTTCACCTCTTTTCTTTCTCATCCTCTCACTGTCCTTCCTGCTGGGGGAACACCTAGAGCTGCAGCCGGTTGCTACAGAAAGGATGGAGGAAGAACTGAGATGTGTTGTGTACACGTTCCAACTCCCAAAGAAGAGTGTGATCATACACGCGTGCGTGCGTGCACGTGCGCACACACACACACACACATGATGACTGTGGAAGCTGGAGAGCTGTGGCTTTCTCACCCTTTGCATTGTTGACATCTTGGAATAGTTCACTGTGGGCTAGGAGCGATGGCCTTTGCATTGTTTTAGAAGCGTCCTTGGCCTCTGTCTAGGACTTACTAGTCATACCCGGCCCCCTTCCATGTGACAAAGACATCCCATGGCACTGTCCTATGTCCCCTGGTGGGAAAAGCCACCCCCCACTGAGAAATGCTACTCTAGGAAAGAGTTCCAAGTCAGAAAAACAAGGAGCAAGGCAGAACCATAGGGTTCTAGGGGCACAGTCAGGGGAGAGGGTCTGGAGAAGCATGAGTGGTGACTGTCACAGACAGGGTGGGTGACCAGTAGTGTGACAGGCTGAGGAGGGGATGTGTGAAAGCAAAGAGGCCCTTGGCAGTAGTGTGAGCTTTGTGATTTCCGAGGGGCCTCCTGAGCGCCTCTTGCTTGCTCTTGCAGCCTTTTCCCATGGGGCGTAGGCACACACTGCCCATTGGGCCACTAAATTAGGTTGGGGTGCTGGGGATGGTGATGCACACCTGTAATCACAGCACTCGGGGCTAAGGCCGGAGGATCACCAAGAGCTCGAGGCCAGCCTGAACTACAGAGCAAGACCCTCTCTCAAAAAAAATTATCAATGAGATTTACATTCTTTCTTTCATACTAAGTATTCATAGTCTGGTGTTATGGTTCATACTTACCGCACCTCACAGTTCAGACAGGCCACACTGCACACACGCAACAAGCCATGTGGCTGTTGTCTTGGACCACACAAGACGGAGAACCCTAACCCACCCTGCCTGGCCATGTTGCAGGCTCTGTCTGGGTGGAGAGGAGGAGGATACAGCAGCCTTCTTCTCACAGTCAGGCTGGGACAAAACTAGTGTCTCTGGCTGCCCTGGCCACCAAAATTCAGGTCTATACAATCCAATAACCTTACAGTGTAATTGGGGATAAGATGTTATTATATTAGGTTTCATGAAAGTGTCTCAAGTTGCAGGTATCATTCAGGAGGAAGGTGCCTCACTCATGCCAGGCCTTGAGTTCAAATTCCAGCACCACCCACCAAATGTCTTGACATTCAGGTGAGTTAAGTGGGCATTTGATAATATGGCTCCTGCTTTGCAATGTTTAATGCTTTTTTTTTTTTTTTTTTTTTTTTTTTTGAGACAGGGTCTCATTATGCAGTCCAGGGCCACGTTGAACTCATACTCTTCCTGCCTCAGCCTCCAAGTGCTGGAATTACAAGCATGTGTCTGGCCCACATTCAATTCCTGTTTCATGGTCATCCTTGCAATTTAAAATGACACTTTTAAAATAAAATCTCCTCCTGACTACTTGAGCCCTTGAAAGGAGAATCAGCGGAAACTGTGGGATCTTATTTAGAACTGACATTCTCTATTGTAATCTTGTTCCTGTTTATTTTTAAATTTTCTTGTGTTTCACTGGAAAGGTGTTGCTCAGTTTTTTCTTTTTTCTTTTGTAAGAGGAATCAAACTCAGGACCTTGTGCTTGCTACGCAGGCACTTATGCCACTGAGCTATATCCCCAGCTCAGTTTTAAACATTAAAAGTATAAGTTGCAGGGCCGGGAGTTTGGCTCAGCGGCTTAAGCGCCTGCCCTGGCAGGCGCGAGGTTGTGAGTTCAATTCCTGGTGCCGCAAAAAAAAATAAATAAATAAAAAAAAATAAAAGTATAAGTTGCTTTGTTACAACACAACTAGAGGTGTAGTGATTGCACTGTAGCATGATAACCTGGACTCAACCCTTGTAAAAGAAGAAAGTATGCACAAAGGAACAAAAGAGTCTTAAAATGCTTCAGAGCCCAACATCTTTTAAAGCCTTTTTAAAATATTTTTTTGGGAAGCTGACATTTCCTCCTTAGAACTGTTTTTTCTTTTGGGATGAGACAAAAATATTTGTTCCCATCTCAGTGTCCCTATTATTATTCTTTCTGTCTTGATAAACACCATCCGGGAAGAGTGGCATTTCTCTGGGCCAAAGCCAGCTCGGTGGAAAAATCCTATGCCCTGTGCCCCTCTAGTCCTAGGGCCACCCTCTGACCTCCAGCTGAGGTTACTAACCTCTGCAATGATCCCGAAGAGAATCGTGGGCAGCTGGAGTCTTCAGGGAAAGGAAGGGTGTGAGCTATCGTCTCCTGAATCTGACCCTCACCCTCTGGCAGGCATCCTGCATGCGCTTTTTATTCCTTCCCTCCACTGTCTGAGCTCAGCCTTAGCACCTGCAAAATCCAGACAGGTGAAGAGGTTCGCTCGGGTCACCCAGACTTCAGGCGTTGTGGCTTCTGCCCACCCTGGCACCCAGGAGCAAGGACTGTCCAGCAGGCAAGTTTAGCATCCACATTCTGTTTCCATGTAAACCAGTCCCGGCAGGGTACTTATGATTGACTTGGGTCTAGTCTAGAAACTGGAATTAGATTTTCAGAGCATAAAAAGGAGACAGTCAATCTGGGCATGGACACGCATACTTATTATCTCAGCACTCTGGAGGCTGAGGCAGGAGGATCTCGAGGCCAGCCTGCACTACATAGTGAGATCCTGTCTCAAAACATCAAAAAGTAAATATACCAATTTACTTTTTGAAAGGAGACAGTCCAGGCTCAGCAGACCTAGGAGAGTTTACTCTTCGCACTCCTGACAAGTTAGAAGCCCCTTGGCTCCCCAAGCCCTGTTGCTTTAAGCTTCTTCGGGCTTTGGGAGGAAACTGGGAGGGCGGTGGAGGGCGCCCGCCTACCTGGGGAACCTGCCCTAGGTGCGGCCTAGCCGCTGTGGATGCGGGTGGGCGGGGGCAGGCGGGCTCAAAGTTGGAGAGAGCAGGAAGTGGAGCCCGGGCTGCCCCAGGAGGAAACCGATCAGCAAGTTCTGCTGCCGGCAGGCCCGAGCCTCCGGAGACATGGTGAGCGGCCTGGGAGCGGCAGGGGCTGATATGGGGGGCCCCGGGACACTCAGGCGGGGGTGGGGGTTGGGGGTGGCGGCTGGGGTTGGGACAGTGACTTGGCGGCAAAGGCTGAGGCCCGGGCCAGCCCTGCCTGTGACCTCTCTCCTTTGACAACTTGGCCGCCGGTGGCTCTGGACTGGCCGGGCGGGTTTCCTGCGGCTTCTCGATGCCTCCCCGCCCTGCCCTCCGCGCCGGCCCCGAGCTGGGGCTGGGGGTGCGGATTCCGGGCCGGGCCGCGCGCCCCTCCACCCCCATGGGCCCGGGCGGGTGGACGGAGCTGGGAACCCCGAAGCGATGCCCGTCCAGCGCGGGAGCGCCCACTCGGCCTGCAGCCCTGGACCGCGCGGACCTGGGGACGCCGCGTCCGCCCCGCCGGGCCAAGCCGCCAGCCCCGTCTCCAATCGCGGGGAAGGGAGCGGGGCGGAAAGGAGCCCGAGCCGGCGCCGCGCGACAGGCCAGCAGGAACCCACGCCCCGATGGTGTGCTGGAGGCCCAGCGGGGCGCTAATCGTGCTTCCCCTCCTGTTGAGAGACCTTATCCTGAGACCTGCGGGAGGAGGAGGTGGAGGCGCAGCAGCAGCAGCAGCAGCCGCCCTCGAGCCCAGGCCTCGCGTTAATATCTGCAGAAGCAGGCGCTGGCGCGGGGCCTGCCCTGGGTGCTGCGGGTAGGGAAAGCAGAAGTGAGCGACTCAACGGCTCGGTGCCCAGTGGGGCCCTGGGTTGTTGCTCCAAGTCTTAGCTCTGGTTGGACAGCCAGGAGGCCCAGGAGCGGGAAAGCCCTCAGCAGCTGTCTGGGGCTGGGCTGCCCTGCTCTGTCCGCAGGCCGCCACACTATTTGTATTTTATTGTTTATAGTATTGGGCATTGAACCCAGGACCGTCACGCTGAGGTATATTCCCAGCCGTTTTTTGTTTTTTATTTTGAGACAGGACCTCACTGAATATCCCAGGCTGAGCTTTAACTTGCAATCCTCCTGCCTCAGCCTCCCAGAGTGTGGGGATTACAGGCATGCATCACCATGCCCGGCTGTCCCATACTTCAGTGAGAGTTCATCAGACCCCAGAGGGGAGGTGACTGGGAAAATAAGTAGTGCTTGGCTGTGCACCGGAGAGGGACTTTGTGAGATGCCAGCTCTGCTGTCCCCATAGCCTTCTGAGGAGCCTGGGAGAGTGGGGAGGTTTTTTTGGTGGTGTTCTTCCTTGTCAGGACCCTGAGGGCCCCCAACAGGTGATCTAATTTGACTGAATCGGATTTCACCTTTTGGGCTTTAAAAATGCACTTGTGTTTGATGGCACAAATAATGCATGAAACATTCTTTTCATCAACCATTCAAGCTTTACAGAGAGTTGGAATCCACCTTTCGCCTTCCCTTTTTTTTTTTTTTTTTTTTTTTGCGGCACCAGGGATCAAACTCACAACCTTGCACCTGCCAGGGGAGGCACTTAAGCCACTGAGCCAAACTGCCAGCCCTGGTTTTTTGAGGCAGGGTCGCACTATGTAGCTCAGGCCAGCCTTGCGCTCGTGTTGTAGCCCAAGCCGGCCTCGAACTCACAACACTCCTCCTACCTCAGCCTCCCGAGTGCTGGGATTAAAGGCGTGTGCCACTATGCCAGGCCGCCTTCCCTTTTTCTGTCCTCTTTGCTCCACCACTTGGCCTAATTTTTTATTTTTATTTTTTTGTGTTCTTGAGACAGGGTCTCACTATGCAGTTCAGGCTGGCTTTGAACTCACTTTGTAGCCCAGGCTGGTTTCAAACTCACAACGATCCTTCTGCCTCGGCTCCCGAGTGCAGAGACGGCAGGCATGGGCCACGTGCCTGGCTTTGTTTTATTTGTTTTTCGAGATGAAGTCTCCCCGTGTAGTTCGGGCAGGGCTGGAACTCACTCTGTAGCTCATGTGGCCTCGAACTTGCCTCCTGCCTCAACCTCCCGGGTGCTGGAATTACATGGATGAGCGCCACCAGCCTCGGCCCCTTGGCCTACTTAAGTGCTGCCCATGTGGTGTCCAGGAGGAGCTTGGCGGAGGCGGAGGGAATGACCGCGTGCGGAACCTGCAGAGTGAGGTGGAGGGAGTCAAGAATATTATGACCCAGAATGTGGAGAGGATTCTGGCCCGAGGCGAAAACCTGGATCACCTGCGCAACAAGACCGAGGACCTGGAAGCCACTGTGAGATGGGAACCTTCTGAGGCGGGCGGGTGTGCGTGCCTGTGTGCGTGCCCATGAGCGTGGTGGGGCGGGGGGAGGCTGGAGCGGGGGGATGCTTTTGTGCGCCGTGAGAGTGGGGACGAAAAGAGCAGGAGGGATGGCTGGATGGCTGCCATGTCAGTTTCCTTTTTGCTGTTTTGGAAATTGGTGTGACCTGACTCCCTACTTCTGGTCCAGCTCTGCTCCACTGACTGGTCTGGGATCTGGGATCCAGGGAATGGGTCCAGGAGCTGGGGCCTGGAGGGGGCGGCACCCGAGAGATACATGGCTTGGCCAGCCAGGGCATTGTTAGGTTTCTTTCCTATGAAACTGATTTTCCCTTTGAAGCCTTTACCATTGTTTGTTTGTTTGTTTGTTTGAGACAGGGTTGCAGATATGTAGCTCAGGCTGGCCTTAAATTCACTATGTAGTCCAGGTTGCCCTTCAGCTTCTGGTGATCCTCCTGCTTCAGCCTCCCAAGTGTTGGGGTTACAGGCATGTGCCTCTATACTCGACTTCCTTTACTATCATTTGAACCTGACCTCCCGTAGACAAAATACTGACTCTGGGAAAATCCTTCTCAGGCCGCTGGCCTCCTCTAGGTGTTATGAGGGGGTGGAATATTGCTAGTCTTGCTGAGCCAGCTTTCAGTAGAAGCTGGGAAACACAATGGAATTCTTTGATATCAGGGTCCCCTATCAGTTGAGGCTGGAATAATGTCTCCAGCAAATCACCAGACCTCTTTCTAGCCAGGGGCCCAAGGCAACTGCTCAGGAAGGAAGGAACTCCAAAGTCCAGCCAAGGCTAGAACCTCAGGGTCTACGTCCAGCTCAGCCCCTGGGTCTGCCTGCCTAAGGGCAGATTGTGCTGCCAGGGTCCTAGGCTGGATGTAAGCATGTGTTAGAGGCCTCAGAGCTCTCCTCTCCCATATTCGGGAGAAGTCCCAAGAGCCCAGATGTGAACTTGACTTCACTGACTGTTAGGAAAGTATATTTGTCAAAGTAAGAGGACAGAACATCTTTTGTTTCACAATTTGTTACCACAATTTATAACATAAATATTTATTTTTGGTTTTTAGAGACAAAGAGTCAGCTGGGCAGGCATGGTGGTGCACGCCTATAATCCCAGCACTTGGGAGGTTGAAGGAACCCTGTGAGTTTGAGGTCAGTCTAGACTACATAGCAAGTACCAAAAAACAAAACAAAACAAAACAAAGCAAAAATGTAGACTACATAGCAAGACCCTGTCTCATAAAAAAAAAAAAAGGACCGAAGATTTAGCTCAGCAGCACAAGTGCTTGCCTGGCAAGTACGAGGTTGTGAGTTTGATTCCTGGTACCAAAAAACAAAACAAAACAAAAAAACAAAAACCAACTAGACAGGGTGTCACTGTGTAGTTTAGGCCAGCCTGGAACTTACTATGTAGCCCAAAAAGCCTCCAACTCACAGTGATCCTCCTGCCTCAGCCTCCCAAGTGCTGAGCTCATACTCAGGTGCCACTAGGCCTTTGAACACAAGGCTTGAAGGACTCTATACTCTTCAGTGGGAGGAGCTACTGGGTCACTCACTCTGTCTTGTCCCCAACAGTCCGAACACTTCAAGACCACATCGCAGAAGGTGGCTCGAAAGTTCTGGTGGAAAAACGTGAAGATGATTATCATTATCTGTGTCATCGTTTTTATCATCCTCCTCCTCATCATCCTCTTTGCCACTGGTGTCATCCCCACCTAGGGAGCCCCTCTCACCCTGCCCTCCTCTTCAGGAGCCACCTGCCATCATGGGGGCCATGAGGGGCCTCCTCACCTGTCCTCCACAGGAATGCTGCTCCATCCCCCTGAAGCCCCAGAGAGCACCTTGGTATCCCCGGAAGGAGAGAGCTGGACTATGGCTGCATTTCATGGGTCCTCAGAGTGGGTTGGAGAGACCCCTTAGGAGCCCACATGTGGCCAGGAACCTATTGGTGGCTGATGGGCAATAAAGACCTTTCAGTATCCCTGTGAGAGGTGTCGTCGCTCCTTTTGTGTCACCCTCCACTATCCCATTTCCTGTCTTCCAGAGGTCACACTCCAAGTTGTTGCAAGAGTAGAGAGCATATGTTTAGAAAAGATGGAAGCTTCCTGTTGTTTTGTTAGTTGGTTTTTTTGGGATAGGGTCTCACTTTGCAGTTCAGACTGGTTCTGAACTCACTATGTAGCCCATGCTGTCCTCAAACTTCTGGCAATCCTCCTGCCTCAGTCTCCTGAGTGCTGGGATCACAGGTGTGTGCCACCATACCTGGCTTTCTTGTTTTCATTTTTTTGTTTGTTTGTTTGCAGTACTGGGAATTGAACTATCCCGGGGCTTCCCATTGAGCTGCATCTCCAGTACATTGTTAGGTGGGCCTTGCTTAGCTGCTCAATTGCCTTGGCTGGGCTCAAACTCTGACCTTCTTGACTCAGCCTCCAGAGTGCTGCCATTATAGGTGTGTACCACCAGGCGGGGCTAAGGAGCACCTGTTTTTATTTCACTGTGTTCTGTCCACTATCATAGGTCTCAAACAGCAAGTTTCTTGGGATCTTAGCAGAAGGACAATTCAAAGTGTTTTGAGGTAGCATGCAGGATTCGGTGTCCCTCTCAGGTCCTGCACACCCCTTTATTTCTCTTCCTCTTGGAGCACAAGATCTACCAAGATAGAGAATGTAGAATATGTCGTAGGGTCTCCTATCTCTCCGGTCACTGCCCTCTCTTTTATTTTTAAAAATGTTAAATTTTGAGACAGGTCTTGCTAAGTGGCCCAGACTGGCCCCAAGGTTATGATTCTTCTGCCTGGACCTTCTGAGCAGCCAGGGTTACAGTGTGTCACCCCAGCCGGCTTCCCGTGTCTTTTCCATGGTCCTGATGCCATCCAGAGGCAAAAGTCAGAGGAAACAGGCTGCTTGTCCTCTTTGGGTGGTGCTGTGTGCTCCTCTTGTCTGTCCCTGCCCTGCCGGGACATAGCCCACCAAGGGGCTCAGCTGTCGTGAGGGGCGAGTGTCTCTACCCGTGTCCCAGGCTGAGCACAGTCAGAGTCACAGGACAGGGCCGCAACTCTCCTTCCGCTTCTTGCACAATGAGCCCTTCTGTCCCCTGGCCTCCCTCCTCCCCACCAGGTCCCACAGTCATTGTCGCGCCTTCCCAAGCCTGGCCAGCCTCCTTTGCCACGAGGGTCCTTACCATCTGACTTGACCCTGCTTCCGCTACAAGTTTTTCAGAACTGGGAACAAGCTCTGGGGGGAGGAAGTGGGGAAGGGGTAAGGTTGTAAGTCAGTCTCCAAGGCAAGGCAGGGGGACAACAGAAGAGACCTCGAGATGGCTGTGCCCCAATGATGTCCATCCCCTCTTAAGCCACTGCTGGAGCCACAGCCGGGTTCTGGACCCAGGCCGGCCAGAGGGGACCAGGGGGTGTGGCTCAGCTCCAGGGAGAGAAATCTCACTCCAGAGGGCAGGAGGGGCCTCATTTGGGAGGTTGGGGTGGCTTGGGTCAAGAAGAAGATGGGAGCAGGTGATTTCTCTGCAGCAGTGAGTACAGGATGGGTAGATTCAGCTCAAGAAGGCTGCCAGCACCGCTAACTATGAAGCAGATTTACAGGAGAGGCGAGCTAGCATCTTCCCCATCTGGCTCTGCCCTACCTGCCCCCGATTTTTTCTTTTCCTTTTTTCTTTCTTTCTTTTTTTTTTTTTTTTTTTTTTGGTGGCACCAGGGATCGAACCCACAACCTCACGCTTGTCAGGCAGGCGCAGAAGCTGCTGAGCCAAACTCCGGGCCCTAGTTTTTTGAGATAAGGTAGCACTATGTAGTTCAGGTGGCCCTGAACTCACTATATAGCCCAAGTTGCCCTTGACCTCCGCAATCTTCCTGCCTCAGCCTCCCAAGTGCTGGGATTACAGGCATGTGCCACGTCACCGGGCTAAGGATGAGAGAGTAACTCTTAGGTGTGCGCTAGGTGCCCTCACTAAGGTGGCACA
This sequence comes from Dasyprocta punctata, assembly GCA_004363535.1. NCBI lineage: Eukaryota > Metazoa > Chordata > Mammalia > Rodentia > Dasyproctidae > Dasyprocta > Dasyprocta punctata. The sequence goes on from RJWM01007370.1 coordinate 28,938, forward strand.
GACCCCTCCTGGCTTGTTCATGGCATCTCCAGCGCCCAGTGGCCCTCACACGCGTGCCCGCCGCCACCTAAACCCGTCCACCAGATCCCCGTCTACAATGCAGCCCCAGAAGGGCACCGGGGTGCCTCCCCATGCCTCTTTCACACAAGGGTCGCCCCGAGGGCTCGTCAGACACCAGGTCCCCAATTCACCAGCCAGGGGTGTCATTACAAGTCGGCCGGGGGGCCGGCAGGAGGCGCCCCACGAACCCGGTCGCCGTCCCCGGGCGCTTTCGATTTGGCCCCGGCTCCGGCCCGGGCCCCGCCCGCGCGACCCCGCCCCGCCCCGCGCTCCGCTGGTTTCCTCCGGGCGGACGGCGCTGGGTGCGCTGCGGCCGGGGAGACCCAGCGCGGCGGCGGCGGCGGCGGCGGCGGGGGTGGCAGCTGCGGCGGCGGCAGCGCGATGGTGAGGACCGGGCCGGGGCGCACGGGCGGGGGCCGGAGTCCGCAGCCGGGACCGGGGCCGGGGCCTCCTCCTGGGCGGACAAGCACGGTGACAGCGGCTGGGAGCGGGACCCGAGCCAACCCTCTGCCCGGGGAGCTGGAGCCGGCAGCGTGCGCCCCGTCGGGGATGCGCGGAGTGGCGGCCGCCGGCTTTGGAGCCGGACTCCGGGCTGGGATCCCGGCTCTGTGACCCGGAGCGAGTCACTTAACCTCCCTGAGCCTCCTTTTCCGCACCTTGAAGTGGGGTCAGCGATACCTGCCTGGTGCAGCGCTCGCGAGGTTAAGGGGATCTCATGGGGCGACCTCGGGGTGCAGGGAACCAACTGCTGGAAAGTGGTGGGGACACAGTGTGACCTCCCAACCTTTCCCGGGCCAGCCGAGGGCCAGGCTTGGCCTGAGAGCTGCAACCTGAGCAGAGGCGGTGGCGGGGGCTGCTCCAGCCCCATGGCAGTGTCGGAGGGCGACAGGAACTTGTTGACTAAAAGTTCCACCGAAGTTACCAGCCTGTGTGTGGCAAAGGCCAGGCCCCTGCTGGCCTCTGCCTAGTGGCATATTCCTGAGTTGAGTCACCTGGACTCCTGCTGCAGACTCTGGGCTCTGTCCTCACTTGTCATCTCCACCACAAAAACGTTGAGGACAGCTGATGCCACCTCCCCCCTCCGCCGGGGCTCCTGGGGAGAGGGGCCAGGCAGCAGTTTGCTTGGGGCTCTGGGGTTCTGCCCTGGCGAAGCTGGCTGAGGTTTGATGGATGCAGCTTGCCTGGGGGGTCGTGGTGCTGGTTGCCCTCCTCTTCAGGGAACACGAGGCAGGAAGAGGAAGTGGGGCAGGAAGGTAGCATTGAGCTCTGCAGCTGTGCCAGGAAACTGAGGCGTCTCAGAGCCCAGAGCCCACTTGTGAGCAAGCAGGACAAGAGATCAGGCAGGGTGAGGGGTGCTTTGGCAGGGCCCTTAGCTTCTAGGAAGAAGTGGAGGCTGAGGGCAGGATGATTTATTGGGGGTACTGGAGAACCTCTGCCTCTCAAGGTACATTTGGGAGCCCAGCATGGTGACTCAGCACCTGGTAATCCCAGCACCTGGGAGGCTGAGGCAGGAAGATCACTATGAGTTCAAGGCCAGATTGAATTACATATCGAGACCCTGTCTCAAAAAGGGGGAGGGGAAGGTATAACTGAAGCAAATAATGGATCACAGGCTGGGATGGGCATAGCAATCAACCACCTCCATCACCTGCCTCCTAGTTACATCTTCTGTCTCTTCTCTTGTTCTTCCCCTTTTCTCTGTCCCTTACTCTTTTTTTTTTTCTTTTTTTCTTTTTGGTACCTGGGATCAAACTCACAACCTTGTGCCAGGCAGGCGCTTAGGCCACTGAACTAAATCCCCAGCCCTATTTTTTGAGAGAGGGTCTCACTCTTCAGTTCAGGCTGGCCTTGAACTCACTTTGTAGCCCAGGCTGGTCTTGAACTCACAACAATCCTCCTGCCTCAGCCTGCCGAGTGCTGGGATTAAAGGTGTGCACCACCACACCCGGCTGCCCCTCACTGTTTCCTTTCCTTCTCATTCCCTTTCTCTGCCTGGTCCTCTTTCCTTGGCCTTCTTTTCTTTTCTCTGTGAGTCATTCAATCCATGCGGATTTCTTAGACAGCTTCTTGAGTCAGATTGGTGACTAGTGTAGGGTTTTGGAACAAGGCAGTGATGAGAAGGGCAGACATTGGATGAGAAATCACGTGATGTAATTTATCTTCCAGGTGGTCCTCTCCGCAAAGAGCTCATACTTGGAGTCTACCTTAGATGCACCCAAGTAATGTTGGCAGCATCAAAATAACTGGGGTAACTGGGTGTGTGGTGCCCATCTATAATCCCAGCACTCAGGAGGCTGAGGCAGGAGGGTCACAAGTTCAAACCCAGACTGGGCAGCCTAGCAATTTAGTGAGACCCTGTCTTAAATGAAAATAGTCAAAAAGGGCTGGGGATGTAACTCAGTGGGAAGGCCCTGAGCTCAATTCCTAGTACAAAAAGTAATAACAATAGTGTAATCTCTGGATCCTTGGTTCAACTCCTAGATTTTCAGATGCACTAAAGTAGATGCTATAACATCTCCAAGCCAAGGTTTCCTGTCAGACTGGGATAATGACATCGTAAGGATAATTGAGGTAAAGTGACTGAGTGGCTGGCGGCACAGTGCTGAGGTCAGGGTTGGGCCCCTTGAAAGGTGCCTGTTACTACTGAAGAGGAAAACTTCAGTAGCCTGCAGTGCTGGATGGGGCTAAACTAGATGCTGATTCTCAAAGGAGTGTGGGAAGTTCCCTATGTAGGTCAGAAACAGTTAAGCTTGCAAGTGCGCAACAGGGAAGCCCTTGCTTGGCTGGGCATTTTGTACAGCTATCTAAGAGGTTTTAGTGACAAGTATTGTGCAGTTTTGGGGATCTGACTACTTCCCCCCCCCCAAAAAAAAGGCACCAGTGAGGTGGTGCATGCCTGTAATCTCAGCACTGGGGAGGCTGAGGCAGGAGGATTTCTGTGAGTTCAAGGTCAGCCTGGGTTACATAGATCAAGGCTAGCCTGACCTACATAGAAAGACCCTGTCTCAAAAAAAAAAAAAAAAAAAAAAAAAAGCTAAGGTAATTTGGATTCTATGTATAATGACAGCTCTAATTTATCGAGTGTTTTGTTTAGTATGTGCCAGGCATTGTGCTAAGTTTTGTTTATAATAGATCACATAATCCTCAGCTAATGTGAAGTTTATGAGGTAGGTGTTGTTATTGTGGCCACTTTAGGGATGAGGAAGTGGAGGGTCAGAAAGTCACATCCTTGTCTTAGTCACTCAGCTGGTGAGTGGCAGAGGCAAGAATGGGACAGAAGGGTGCAAGGCAGGGCCCTGAGGGCTTCCCCAGTGAGGAGGGGACACTGCTACCTGCATGGCCCATCTGTCGCAGTGGGAATGGGGCTTCTTGGTTGGATAATTTATTGGGGTACTAAGTGGGTATTGGATTTTAAACAGGATAGAGGGGAGACAAAGAGAGTTATAGCAGGGAGTTAGGGAAGTTTGGGTTTTTTCTGATGGGTTTTCACACATATGTTGCCCAGGTTGGCCTTGAGTTCCTTGGCTCAAGAGATCTTCCTGTCACTGGATGTGTTGTCAAATACCTGTGATCCTAGCACTCTCAAGGCTGAGGCCACAAGTTCGAGGCCAGCCTGGCCTACAGAGTGAGTTCAAAGCCAGCCTGAGCTATGTAGTGAGACCCTATCTCCAAAAATCAAAAGAAAACAAGACAGGGACAGAGATCCTCCTGCTTCAGTCTCCCAAGTACCTGGGACAACAGGGGTGCATTAATGCCTCTTCCTACCTTCTTGCTACAAGTAGGTTTTAAGTTTTTTGTTCTCATTTTTGTTTTGAGGTGCTAGGGATTGAACCTAGGGCTGTACAAGCTAAGCAACTACTCTACCACCAACAGGGACTTTTCTTGCAGTGCTAGGGATTAAACCCAACATCTTCACACTGAACTATATCTCCAGCCCTTTTATGTTTTGAGACAGGGTCTCACATCACTAAGTAACCCAGGCTAGGCTCAAACATGCCATACTCCTGCCTCAGCCTCCCAGAGTGCTGGGATTACTGGCATGCACCACCACGTCTGGCTCAGTAGGGATATATTTTTCTTTTCTTCTCTTTTCTTTCTTTCCTTCTCTTTTTTTTTTTTTTTTTGGTCTTTTTGAGACAAGTTCTCGCTATGAAATGCAGGCTGGTCTTGGGCTCACTTTGTTGTCCAGGTTGGTCTTGAACTTGGAACAATCCTCTTGCCTCAGCCTCCTGAGTGCTGGGATTACAGGTGTATGCCACTACGCCTGGCTGAGATTTTTTTTTTAAATTTCATTTTTTGAGACAGCGTCTCACTATGTAGCCCAGGCAGGTCTCCAACTCAGCTATCCTCCTGCCTCAGTGTCCCAGAGTGCTGAGATTACAGGTGTGTGCCGCCACGCCTGGCTAGCAGGGAGATTTTGAGAGCAATGTTTTCAGAGAAGAAACAGTATGGAGCCTGGAAAAACCTGGAAAGGGATTTGTGGGTGTGTGTGTAGCTCAGTGATATGGCAGGTGATACAGTGCTGAGCATGGGCGGCTCTGGGTTTCATTCCCAGCTCTGGATGGGTGGAGTGGGGTAGAATTTGAGTGTTGTAGGGAATTTTCTGTACAGAGGGTAACAGGCTGTCAGGAACATTTCCCAAGATGGGAATGGTAGTGCACACTTGTAATCCCAGCACTCAGGAGGCCGGGGCAGGAGGATCTCCGTGCATTCGAGGTCAACATGGGCTATGTAGTTAGACTCTGTCTCAAAAACAAACAAACAACTAAAGAAACAGAACTCTTCCTGCAGAACTGCCGCCCGCTGTGGCAACACTCCTGCGGGTCTTGCACCCTTCCTGACAACGTCTCCTCAGTGATGTCATCCACCTCTAGCCGGCTTTTCTCCCCGGCTTCTGTCCCTTGCTCCAAGCCTGTCTCCTACCCCACAGAGAAGTGAACCTGAAGGGCTGCCCGCTGGCCCCCTACGGGCTCTTGTTTGTTTCTTTGTCAGGGCCTTGGGGCAGAGCTCCACCCCCAGCCTCCTGTTAATTTTTTTTTTTTTTTTGAGACAGCTTTTCTGTTGAGTCACTAAATTGCTCAGGCTGAGCTCAAATTCGTAATCCTCCTGCCTCAGCCTCCAGAGTACTGGGATTACATGGCATGTACCATCATGTCTGGCAGTTTATTTATTTACAGCCCAATCTCACTGTGTTGCCCAGGCTGGCTTCAATGTCATGATCCTCCTGACTCAGCCTCCTCCTCAGGAGCTAGGATAACAGGTGTGTGCTGCCACACCAGGACTGACTCCCATTTTCATCACTCCCTGCCAGCTCCTCTCTTCTAGACTTTTGGGCTGTCTCTGCCGCCCTCCATCCTTCACCTCTGCCGGGTCCTTCCCTGTCAGGGCATGCCTCTGTCTGTGCCAGGATGCCTCAGAGCCACCCTGTTCTTCAAGGGGTCACCCTGTTCTTCCAGTGGCAATACTCGCCCTTTTTTTTTTTTTTTTAATTTGGAGTACCAGGCGTGATGGCACACACCTGTCATCCCAGCATTTAGGAAGCTGAGGCGGGAGGATCACTGAGAGTTTGAGACCAGTTTGCGCTGCGTAGTGAGATAAGAGCCAACCTGACCTTCCTAGTGAGACCCTGTCTCAAAAAATAAAAACAAACAAACAAAAAATGTTTTTCTTGCCATGGTCTCACGATGGCTCAGGCTGGCCTTGAACTGACACACTGTATAGCCCAGGCTGACCTCAAACTCACAGCGAGCGATCCTCCTGCCTCAGCTGCCCACCAGCTGTCACCCCTGCAGTGCCACCCTCTCTGCAGGTGGCTGCAGCACTTATTTGTTTGCCCACTGTAACTCTTTGCCCTTTCTGAATCACACATGTCTCTCTCTCCCTAAAAACAGGCCCAATTCATTCAGAAAATATTTCTGCCATGTCACCACCTGCCAGGCACGGTGCCGAGCTGCAGGCCACAGGCAGAGCGGCCCTTGCCCTCTAGTTTCTGCCACCCCACATTCCTTTGTGCCTTATCTCCACAGTGCCCTCGGAGACCTGTGTGCGTAGTTTGTGTCTCTTTTTCCCTTGGCTCTTGGGAGACCAAGGAGAGCTGAGGCCGGTGTGGCTGTGTTCCCGGGTGCACATATGTTCTCTAGGCCTGGGTCCAGCTTGGCCCCAGATGGGCCCAGCTTCGCAGACTGCTCCAGATTGCAGCAGGAGGCTCAGCCAGCCCTCTGGAGAATGTGACCCAATGTCACCCCTTGTGTGAGAATAAGATAACAACAGCTGTGGGGCTCAGAACAGAAAAAAATAACATCCGGCATTCCACCAATCTCTAGCAGTGATTTTCATTTTCAGATCTTTGTCCATTCCCAAATTGTTGCCTTAGGCCATTGGAATGAAGGGATATTCAAAGGGTCAAATAAGATGGCATGCCTGTAATCCTAGCATTCGAGAGGCTGAGGCAGGAAGACTGCTATGAGTTCAAGACCAGCCCAAACTATACAGAGAGACCTGGTCTAACTCCCACTGAGGGCCAAATAACAGCCTCTTTGAAGGACATAGTGGTGGTGATGGTTAGGGACAGGTAGGAATTACACAGCTTCTCCGCTCTTCATTATTCCCCACCCCCAGCCTGTGGTTTGCCTGCGCCTCTCGCCTCTCGAAGTGGGTTGTTTTTCTAGCTGATGAGTAAATATTGACCTGTTTGGGTTTCAGATGCCTGCCCCTTGAAACTCCTGCTGGGCTAGGAGCACAGAGGGAGAAGTTCTCTTGAGAACAAGAGTTACTTTTGGACAGGCTATAAAGCGACTGAGCTGCCCACTGAGTCCTTGCAGCGGTCAGCCTCCTGGGCTTGGGATGGTGGCATGGGGAGCAGGGCCTGGGGTGCAGCTGGGGAGCCTGGGGGGTCACACCCTGGGAATGCTGAGGGCTGCGTGCGAGGCCGCCGGGAGGACTCCGGAGGAGCATTCTTGCTTGAGTGGGAAGCGGTCCTCTGTGGCCACCCCACCGGATCCTTTCCATTGCTGCAGTTCTTGGTTTTCAGTGGAATTCAGTCAAGTGCCAGAATGTCAGCTGCAGACAATAGGCCGTGGGGCTGGCAGGAAGGGGAGCTGGGCCGGTGCACTCTGCGAGGAAGAGATAGAGCAGGGATGGGCTGCAGAGGACGAGGGGGGCGGCTGCGGCTTGCTGATCCTCAGCGTTCATCTCCCTGCCCTGGCCCTGGCCCTGCTTCTGCCCTGGCTCTCCCCAGCACATGCATCCAGAACTCAGCAGTTTTCTTTCTTGTGTTTTTTGTGTTTTTGTTTCTGTTTTGGTACTGGAGATTGAACCCAAGGCCTTTGCACTGAGCTACATCCCTAACCCTTTTTTATTTTTATTTTTTATCTTGACCCATGTGTAGTGGTGTTTTTTTGTGTGTGTATGCCAGAAATCGAACTCAGAACCTTGTGCTTGCCAGGCAGGTACCTGTGTCACTAAGCTATATGCCTGGCCTTGAGACCCAGTCTTAAAACAAAAACTAAATTTTATTTTTATTTGTGGCACCAGGGATTGAACTCACAACTTCACGCCTGCCAGACAGGCGCTTAAGCCATTGAGCCAAACTCCTGGCCCTAGTTTTTTGAGGCAGGGTCGCACTATGTAGCTCAGGCTGGCCTTGCGCTTGTGTTGTAGCCCAAGCTGGCCTCGAACTCAAAACGCTCCTCCTACCTCAGCCTCCTGACTGCTGGGATTAAAGGTGTGCACCACCATGCCCGGCGAAAAACTAAATTTTTTAAAGGGCTGGTGATGTAGCTCAGTGTGAAGACCTTGGGTTCAATCCCCAGCTGGTACCAAGGGGAATCGGAGGGGTAGAGATTAAGACAAGTTCTCACCAAGTCACTATGTTGCCTAGATAGGGCTCAAACTTGAAATCTTCCTGCCTCAGCCTCCCGGAGTGCTGGAATTACATTGTGTGTCAGCACACACCTCCCGAGCCCAGTGTCTTTCTCACACACAAACCAGGCTTTCCCTCTCCCCTGTGCTTTCCCCTTCCCCAGCTTGGACCCTGCCCTTCCTTTTCCAGTCCCCTGAAAGGAGCCAGGTGTTGGTTAGGTGAGGCTGCTGCCAAGCCTGGGAAGCCCGAGCGTGGGTCTCACCTCTGTGAGTTGGGGCCCAGAGAAGAGCGACCCAGCGGGAGGCTGGAACCCAGAGCTCTAGGAGAGGGAGTGGCTGTGGGCACTGATGTGGGCAGCTGGCTGGGCCAGGGGGTGGAGCTGGCCTGACTGGTCAGGGGCCAAGGAGGGAATCTGAACTCGCAAGGACTGTGGTATGGACTGATCTCCGGGCGCCTCATGAGCCCTGGAGTGGCTCTGCTCGGTTGGCCTCCAGGTTCACCCTGGGGTAGGGGCCATCCTGGAGCTGGTGAGCTGGGGTAGGCTTGGTGGGAGAGTGGGGTCCTGGGAAGCTCAGAGGACGCTGAGTTGCTGGAAACCAGAGCTGACTTCCTCCCCGCCTTGATGGGTAGAGGAGCAGCCAGGGAAACCCACGGGGCGCCCCAGCCACCCAGAGCACCAGCCTTTCACCCAGTGCACGGCAGCGTGTCCTCGCAGGAAGGATGCTGTCACTGTACGCCACAGCTGGGCACAGTGTGGCGACAGGAACTGGAGGTCTGGTGAGGGCCAGGTCGGGGCCCCTGCAGCCCTGACCTTGGGCTTGGTGCCCAGGCAGGGAAGGAGTTGGAGCGATGCCAGCAGCAGGCAAACGAGGTGACGGAAATCATGCTGAACAACTTCGACAAGGTCCTGGAGCGCGACGGGAAGCTGTCGGAGCTGGAGCAGCGTTCAGACCAACTCCTGGACATGGTGTGAGGCCGGGGAGCAGGGAGGAGCAGGGAGGGGCGTGGGAAATCCCCAGAGGGAGCTCTTGGGCTGTGCTCAGGATCTTCTGGCTCTTGGTGGGGAGGATGACTGTTTGAGGACCAGCATGGGCCTCTGGGTTTTCTGAAGCACCTGAGTGTAGCTATGTAACAGACGGGCCTCACAGAGTAAGAAGTCCTTGATTTTAGCTGGGCATGGTGGCACAGGCCTATAATCCCAACATTTCAGGAGGCTGAGGCAGGGGGATTGCAAGTTTTAGCCCATTCTGGGCAATTTAGTGAGACCTTGTCTCAGAATAAAACAGTAAAAAAGGCTGAGGATGTAGCCCAGTTTAAAAAAAAAAAAAAAAAAAGAAGGCATTGGTCTAGAGCTGTGGACCTTCCTAAGGGTTGGAGACCAGCAATGCTAACTGGAAGTCAAGGACTATGTGTCTTAGACCAGGAGTCAGACTTGAGCATTCTAGGGCATCTTGTGTGGAGAGAGAGGTGCAGGATGGGGAGGTTGCAGGAGACAAGGACTGGCTGGGATGTGGTTGGGAGGAGCTGGCTCTGAGGCCCTGTGGGGACCGCTAACTCCCACCCTGTGTCTGGGGGCATCCACAGAGCTCTGCCTTCAGCAAGACAACCAAGACCCTGGCCCAGAAGAAGCGCTGGGAGAACAAGCGTTGCCGGATCTACCTGGGGCTGGCAGTGGCCGGCAGTCTCCTCGTCCTCCTGATTGTGCTGCTGGTCATCTTCCTCCCACAGAACAGTGGGGCCCAATAGGCCCAGGATGCAGGCACAGCCTCAAGGCCTGGGGACTGACTCAGCCGGGCCTGGTGGGGAGAGGCCCGGTAGTCACAATGGCCAGTTCTGGTCTCCAGAGAACCCTGGCATTTGCTCTCGACGGGGCCACCCCAGTGAGCACTGAAGGGCAGCTGCATGGTGTGTGCCTGTGCGTCCCCATCATGCCACAGACTAGCCCTCAAGGGCAGCCTGCTGACTGGCCACACCTGGCCAGCCCCATCTGGAGCTCAGTAAAAGCTGCTGTTTGGTTAAAAGCTCATGGCTGTGCGTCTCAGGTTGATTACTCCCCCCTAGGTGGCCCCTTCTTTTCTCTTCCCTACTTGCGCCAACCCAACACAGACAAATCTTCCTGGAGAAACAACAGTCCCCAGACCAGCCCCTCAAGCCTGCTTCTCTGAAAATGAGATTTAGTATTTTTGATGCCCTGAGGGTGCTCAGAAAATCAGTGAGACACTAGATGGAAGAGCAAAGAGGAAAGCTCTGGAGATGTTTCCATGAGGCTCTCAATTTCAGGCGGGCTTCTCCCTCTCCAGCTTCTCAGCGTGCACTGTGTTTACTCTTAAGCTTCACCTGAGACCGCAAGTGCGGCAAGTGGAGTGAAAACAAGGAGACTTGTTATCAGGCAGGGTCACAAAAGATTGATCCTGCAGGAAAGAACTCAGGCTTCTCAATGTCCTGGGCCACACAGCCAGGCAGCCAGTGCCTTCGGGGAGGGACACAGGGCAAAGGCATGAAAAAAGCAAAGAAAGTAGCAAGCCCATGTGAGTAGAGCAGCCTCTGTTTCGGCTGTTTAACGGCAGCTCAAATGCAAGTGTGAGTGGCAAGGGAAATGCAGGGTCAAGTGTGCGCAGTCAGCAGGGCCTTGCTACGAAGAGTGAGGGCTATGGACAGAAACAAGAGCAAGCCTAGAGTTCTGTGGCATTTTACTCTGCACAGCCTGTTTCTTTCTTTCCTTTTTTTTTTTTTTTTTTTTTTTTTTTTTTTTTTTTTTTTTTTTTGTTTTTTTGTTTTTTGTTTTTTTGGTACTGGGAATCAAACTCAGGACTTCATGTTTGCCAGGCAGGCCCTGTGTCACTGAGCTAAATCCCTGGCCTTTTTTGTTTTTCTTTCCTCACTATGTAGTGTAGCCTGCACTTGAACTCACTATGTAGCCCAGGCTGTCCTCGAACTTACTGCAATCCTCTTGCCTCAACCTCCTGAGTGCTGGGATTACCCAGGTGTGCACCACCACACCCGGTGAGCCTGTTACTTTCATTAGGTTTATTATCATCTTTTGGGCCTGGGAAAGGCTGAGGAAGGCTCCTAGCCCTGCAGTTAAGTCAGCAACACCACTTCTAGGCTGTCAGTTTGGGAAAGCCATTTATGAGACTCAGGATTTATATACAAGACAAGGGCCCAGTTGTCAGCATGCTGCTGAGACGCCCTGAGACCCCGAGACCTGGGTTCAAGGTGGGAGGTAAGGATGCTTAGCTTTCATGTCTGCTGTAAGGATTACTGACACCATGTGTAAAACATCTATCCATCCATCCATCCACCCAAGTAAATCATGGCACAGCGATTCTCAACCCTGCTTCACTTTTTTTTTTCGGCACTGGGAATTGAACTCACAGCCTCACGCCTGCCAGACAGGCGCTTAAGCCACTGAGCCAAACTCCCGGCCCTAGTTTTTTGAGGCAGTGTCACACTATGTAGCTCAGATCGGCCTTGTGCTCGCGTTGTAGCCCAAGCTGGCCTTGAACTCACAACGCTCTGCCTACCTCAGCCTTCCGAGTGCTGGGATTAAAGGCGTGCGCCACCACGCCCGGCTCCTGCTTCACATTAGGATCACCTCCAAAATTTATACAGTCGCTGCAGGGGCATGAAGGTGCATGCCTGGAATCCCAGCCCTTGGGAAACAGAGGCAGGAAGACTACCTTAAGGCCACCCTGGGCTACATAACGTCAAACAACCAAACCAAAAAAAAAAAAAAAAAAAAAAGCCTGGGGATGCAACTCAGTGTGAAGGCCCTGGGCTCAATCCTCAGTGGCAACAAAACAAAACAAAATGAAACTGTAGTTTTCCAGAAGCTGGCCCTGAGGTTGAACAATAGGCTAAAGGTCACAGAGTCCCAAGAACTGGTAAGGCCTCAAATTGTCTTTGAGCTAAGGATGCTTGCTCCACCCTTTATTTTATGCCTAGCAGAAGAAACACGCAGGAATTCCCCACCCCAAGGGCAGGGGAGGAATCACTTGTAAATCCGGACCCAACTAGAGGGCAGCGGGGCCAAAGTGCCATGTGGGATCTCCCCAGAGTGGCCGGAAGCGACCCGACTCCAGGCTCGAGAACGCTCAGCAAGGGCCAGCGCCCCCCAGTGTTTGTCAGGCCTCCAACACCTGAGGGCCCCGGGTCTAGTGAGACCCTTCTCAGCCCAGTCGCTGGCTCCTCAGGGCACAACTGAGCGACCGAGCCACAAATTCCCGGGAATTTACTCTTTCTCCGACCCCATTGGTCTTTAGTTTTTGATCACTTGACTTATGTGACCAATACGAGGCCGCGAAATCAGTACTTCCGCTTTCGTGCCCTTGGCAACCCATTATGCTCGCCCTCGAATACTCTTATTGGACCTCCTCTCCCGACGTGCCAGCTTATTGGCCAGCGCTGTCGGGCGGCGATCTGGGGTCTGAGGGCTGTGTCTGTCGGGCAGCCGGGCAGCCATGGCGTCTTATTTCGATGAACACGACTGTGAGCTGTCAGACCATGAACACGAGACAGGATTCAATATGTTGCTGCAGCTCGCAAGGTGGGTGCCGGGAACCCGGGGCTGGGGCCTAGACTGTTGTCTAGGTCTGTGGTCTGGGGCTGGCTGTAGCACGAATTATCTGGGGCAGCCCTAGATTCTGAGGAGGATGGATGAATGAGTGTTAGTCAGGGTGTCGACAGCGCGGGTCTTCCTTGGCTGGGCCGGGCAAGGGACTGTGGGAAGGACTGAGCTGGACAGTGGTGGGCGTGGAGGGGAAGGAGGGCAGTATCTCTGGGAGGCACGGAAAAGGTGGGGCATGATGGTTGGGTAGGGGCTATGTTTGTGTGAACAGCAAGCAGGGGGAAGCCCACTGGCGACTTGAAATCGACTTTATCAGGCCATTCCTAATCAGCCTGAGTCACTTCCTTAACCTGTTGCATCATGTGGAAAAGGAAAATAGTCTGCCAACCGGGTTGTTGATAAGAGCTGTAAACCATTTCACACTGTCCTGTTTATCTAGTGAGCTTCTCCTTAAGTACTAAGGACAGTTTTGTTTTGTTTTGTTTTCCTGGTACCGGGGATTGAACTCATGACCTTGAGCTTGTCAAGTAGGCGCTTGCGCTGCTGAGCTAAATTCCTGGCCCTAAGGATAGTTATTATTAGTAGTAGCTGGGTAGGGTGTTTATCCATTAATGTAGAAATATGTGACAAAGAGAAAGTATGGTTTTCTCTGGCTCCGACCTGGCATCCTCTTTCCCAGATCACTGTACAATATGATGGATTTTCAAGACCTGGGATTGGTAGTAGATTGGGATCACCAGCTGCCTCCCCCTGCGGCCAAAGCTGCTGTTGAAAACCTCCCCAGGACAGTTATCAGCGGCTCTCAGGCTGGTGAGGAAACTAATTTCTTCTGCTATTTGAGGCAAGTGTGCCAGACTCACCTTTTGCACCAAGCCAGTGGAGTTTTTCCAGGCTAGGTTGGGGCGAGAGTATGGCTCAGGAGTGGAGCTGGGGGTGGGTGGGGTGGGGCTGCAGCAGCTCTCCTGATCGGTGCTCCCTCCTCAAGATCTCAAGTGCCCCGTGTGTCTTTTGGAATTTGAGGAGGAGGAGACAGTCATTGAGATGCCTTGCCATCACCTCTTCCACTCCAACTGCATCCTGCCCTGGCTCAGCAAGGTACTGCTCCCCTTCTTCCAGCCCTCCTCCCTCCCTGGGGTCCCCTTCTCAGGCTTCCAGGATCAAAGAAAGGCGGGAGTAGAGGTGGGAATTGGGAGCAGGGAAGGTGATTAGCTTGAGTCAGATCCATGTGGAATGCCATCCTACTTTCCAGACCAATTCCTGCCCTCTGTGCCGCCACGAGCTGCCCACTGATGACGACGCTTACGAGGAGCACAGACGAGATCAGGTAGGGGCGGATGCGCTGTGCTCATTCCCCAGCTCAGCAGCCTTGGGGGAGGCCTCTGAACCCTTGGCTTTGTTCACCTCCCCAGTGATTACAGTGAGGGCGAGCACCTTGGCAATGTGGATGCTTAGGGGATGAAAACTGTGACCCAGTCCTGTGACAGCCACCCCACCCCCTCCCCCATGAATCTTCAGATTGGCCCTGCCCAGTGTTCTCTCCTTTAGGCTCGAAAGCAGCAGCAGCAGCACCGACTGGAGAACCTCCATGGGGCCATGTACATGTGAGGTGGAAAGAGCTGAGCGCTCGCCCTCACATCTCTCTTGCACTTTGAATCCTTATTAAAGGTTTCTTTACCCACTCTGCAGCTGCATTGTTCACAGGCTGAAGCAGGGGCCCTGCGTCCTCTGCTAGGTCCCTACTTCTACTAGAAGTCAACAGCAGAAGGCACCAGGCTGCATTTCCCCCTGCTGGCCTATCGGACTCAGGGCAAGGGGACCCAGGCAAAGAACCAGCCACTGTACCAGCCAGGGCTTAGAGCCGTGTTTGTAGTTGGGAGGCAAACTGTGTCAGGACCCAGTACCCTGTGGCTGTTGAAAGCTGATAAAACTTGCACCACCACCCCCGCCTCCCCAGTTTCTAGTTAACCTTGGAACCCTTAGTTAACCTTGGACTCCTGGGGGGTTTTCTGTAGCTCTACAGAGAAAAAACTACTTTTAACATTTTAAAGTTGCTCTCTGTACCACCCGCCCACCACTTCCTGTCCTACTAAAGAGTCAAAGTTCAACCCAGATTCTGAGTTGGGAAAAGAAGCAAAACTATCAGGCCAGGTCAGTTCTTTGGACTGCTTTAGAGCCCCAGAAATGGCTTCAAGCCCTTTTGACTATTTGGACTGCATCTGGCAACCCCCCAGGGTCTACAGGGTCTTTCTCTGTAGTTCAGGCTGGCCTCAAATTCACAGTAATCCTCCAGACTCAGCCTCATGAGTGGGGATTAAAGTCTAAGCCAACCCTTTATTTTTATTTTTTTTTTTTTTGCGGCACCAGGGATTGAACTCACAACCTCGCGCCTGCCAGGGCAGGGGCTTAAGGCACTGAGCCAAACTCCCAGGCCTGGTTTTTTGAGGCAGGGTCGCACTATGCAGCTCAGGCCGGCCTTGCGGTCGAGTTGTAGCCCAAGCTGGGCCAACCCTGTCCTTAAAGTACACTGGGCTAGGGATATAGCTCAGTGGCAGAAGCACCTGCCTAGCAAGCACAAGGTCCTGAGTTTGATACCTGGTATTAAAAAAAAAAAAAAAAAAAAAGGAAAAACCACTGGACACTCTGGGCTCACCCCTGGGGGAAGGGGCTTCCTCCCATTGCTTGCTCCTGGGAAATCACCTTGGATCAGGCCTGCCCTGTCTCTTTGAGAACTGACTACAAACATGCAAATTAGAGTTCTTTTAATAGATATAAAAAAGTACTAAAATACCCACGTGGTCCTGCTGTGTTATTTGGCCTAAAGGAGGTGAGGGGCAGAGTGAAGAATCCCAGTGTAGTACAGCAGGCCCAGAAGTGGGCCTTAGCTGTAGGCTAAGGTGTGCTCCTCCCACCCCCAGACTCGAATCCGTCTTGCTGTTCCCAGCCCCCGATTCCTGCAGCAGGAAACCCCAGTGGCCTGGCTCTGGCACTGGGAGTCGAAGGCACCTGAAGGGCTGGCTGGGCAAGTGAAGGAGGTGAGCTTTAACACAAAAATGCTACTGTGGTGTGGGGAGCAGGACGTGCAGTCGAGGCAGCCTGCCGGGCCTGCTCCTCTCTGGCTCAGGTGGATATGGGATGGCCATTTCTCCAGGAGCGAGGAAGCCCAGATCCCAGCAGAACACTTTCTGAAAACTGTTTTTGGTACAAAATAAATGCAAAGAAGAGAAGAGGTGGGGTGCTGCGGAGGTCGGGCCAGCCACCCTCCTGACCTCAGATCATGGCAATGCTCTCGGGGGCACAGTTGAGGTGAGTGGAGGTGCTGCTGCTCCCTGAGGACTTGCAGGCCCGGCCAGGGGCAGGCTGCAGTGCTGCCACCAGTGTGTCTGAGGACACTGCCCCGAACTCGTAGCTGAAGGTGCCATAGAAAATGAGGATGTCGATGACAAACACCCACTCGCACAGAGCTGCCCCGTGTTGTAGCTGAGAACTCTCATGGACGAAGAAGACACCGCCTGCAGCAGGGCTAAGGAAATGTTCAGTAGAATGCACAGGGCCTGGGCAACACCTTTCCATGGCCCAGACACCTAATTAGGCTTGGGCAAAGGCTCAGGCCTCTCCACGAAACAAGTCCACAGGGCCAGCATTGGCTGGAGGGTGGACTCCACCGCACTAGGGTCTGACAAGGCCTAAGCTCTGTGGCCCTGTCTTGGAAGGATACTGAGGACCAGGGTGACAAAGGCGATGACAGCCAGCACGCTTCGCAGGTAGGCCACAGCCAGATCCAGGGGGGTGGTGGCCCCATGGTAGGACAGCACACAGTGCAGGCAGACAAAGAGCAGCCCCGCAGGGAAGGCCACTCCAGCTCCAACGTAGTGCAGAGACTTGGCGTGGTCCACCTGGCCCGGACAGATGGGCTAATCCATGAGGTGGCCCCAGCCAGCACCCCTTTGATCACTCCTGCTCCCTCTTCCTCCTCCCTTTCCCTCCCAGTCCTCCCTCAAGCTCCGGCCTCGGGGTACTGCCCATGCAGGCAGCCTGGCCCTACTAGGGGGAGTAAAGGGGGAGGTAGGGGCACCTGAAAGTTGCCAACCACTACGAGGCCCGCGGCGTTAGTGCAGCCCATGATGAGTGCCGTGGTGTTAACCCAGGAGTGCCGGCTCTGCTCCAGGAGCTGCCCGTACCGCAGGAGGCAGATCAGGGCCACTGGGGGAGGAGAGCATGGCTGGGGCTCGCCCAGCACCTCCCACCAGCCCTGCCTGCCCACCAGCCTTCCAGAGACTTCAAGCTCCTGCCCCTTCTCAGGGCTGCAAGGGGCCGGACAGCTGGTGGTGGACTAGGTCCTCAGGCTGCAGTCAGCGGCAGCTGTGTGGGAGTCAGCCTCTGAAAGGCTTTCAAGGGACGCAAAAGAAGTCGTCCCTCTTGCCTTAGCACTTGATGGGGAGGGCTGCGAGGAGTGAGGGCTCCTGAGCCTTCCTGGGAAGAGGGTGGAGGGGGCTGGTGAGGCAGGGCTGAGGGGAGGACTCACCCATGAAAGCACCCATGTTGCCAATGAGGCTGAAGAGGCAGCTCTCGGGGGGATATGTGCCACACTTGCTGAGGGGACAGGGCAGGACAGAGTGAGATGTGTGTATACTAGTGACCCCCACACTAGCCCGTTTTATCTGTGCCCACTCCTTTGCCGGCGAGCCACTGATTCATGAGGCGGGTCAGTGTCCCTCTTCCTCCTGCCCCCAGCACAGCTTGTGTGTGAGAGATAATGGGTGTCGGTGTGGCTGGCCTTGAACCAGAACCTGGGCTGGGCAATCAGTGCTAGGGCTTAACTCTGGAGGTCTCCTCTTACTAGCTGTGCTACCTGGAGGAGCCTCCATTTCTCACAGTAGTGAATGCATGTAAAGTCCTCCGGGCTTAGTAATGGGCAAGCAATACAGTATTCATTGTTATGTAACTCCTCGTGTAATGATGATTCCTGGATGTCAGGATAGTCCTTGGCTCCTCCAGAAGTATGGAGCCCTGATCTCTCTGACCTGCCGTTTCCAGGACCTACCTGATGAGAGGGACATCGTCCAGGGTGCAGCAGGTCTTGGGGCCCCCTTGCTCAGCAGGGTCAGGAGAGCAGGACTCGTTGTAGGACCTGACAGGCAGGATACCAAGTAGACTCTGGGAAGGGGTTGCCCCCGGCCTTTGGCCGGTAATGTCAGACCTCAGAGGCTCCTCTCCCAGACCTCCCCAGCAGGGACACAAGAGCCCACTCCCCAGGGCCTGCCAGGTGGGTGAAGGGATGGTGGGTGGTAGGTCGATGCGCAGGAAGCCATGCCTGGGGACTAATGTCAGAGCA
The DNA here is from genome assembly GCA_004363535.1 of Dasyprocta punctata. NCBI lineage: Eukaryota > Metazoa > Chordata > Mammalia > Rodentia > Dasyproctidae > Dasyprocta > Dasyprocta punctata. The sequence continues at coordinate 46,758 of RJWM01007370.1, forward strand.
GCAGTGAGGCCCAGGGTCTCCGTCTGGGTCACGGCTGCTGACACTCAAGAGGGGACAGAGATGAAGGGAGCTTTAGAGTGAGGCTGACTGCAGTGTGCTCCATACCAGTTCTCCACGGGGCACACGTGGCGGTTCATCACGGCCATGGCATACCTGCAGGAGCACAGCTGTCACCCTGCCCCTGTGTCCCTCCCAGAACAGTCACCCCCCACAGACTCCTCTGCCTGGATTTCTGGTCCTTTTCAGCCTCACTGTCCTCACTGAGAACCGGGGGTGGGGTGTGTCTGGATGCTTCTCCTGAGCAGGTGGCAGGGCCCCCCACCAGAGTACCCCTGGAAATTGCCCTGGTTCAAAGTAGGTCTGCCAGGGCCATCCTGCTGGGCACAAATGGTTCCAGCTTGTCTCACGGGGCTGTGTGCCCAGGCACCAGGCCAGGCTTTGGACACAGAGTGACCATGGGTACCACTCTGGCGCCTACCACAGGACAAGGGACTTTGTGTGCGCCCTCGGGCTCCTGTGTCTCCCCCCTTTACTCACACAGTCCATATGCCAGTGATGGAGAATGCTGACAGGCTGACAGGAAGGAGGATCCAGGCGGTCATGAGGGAGGGGAGCCAGGGTGGTGGAGATGTGGGGGGAGGACGAGAGGTAGGTGGGGAAGAGGGGGCGGGCCCAGCTACCTGGAGATAGTTCGGTCACAACCATCAGCTGCCCTGGCCTGGGGGGAAAGATCAAAGTCCGGGGTCTGACCCGCCGGAGGAGGAGGAGGAGGAGGAGGAGGAGGAGGGGGCGGGGGCCGGGAGGGTGGTCAGTCAACACCTCATCCGGAGCTCCTGTTGTGTCTGTGAGGTCCAAACTTTGGGTTGAACCCACACCAGAATGTGGACAACCCTCTGGCATCCCTTGACACCCTCCGCGGTCCACCCAAATGCTACCCGCAGGCTGTGGCTCCGGCGGGGCCGTAACATCTGGCACGGATGCCCCTCGCCAGAGGGACACAGGCAGGGGGAGGCAGCAGCCAGGACAGTCAATGGGGCCCGAGCGGAGGAAAGCCTGGAGAGCTGGCAGGGCAGGGAGAGCGGTGGCGCGTGGGCAACCACCTGACCACGGCGCCCGGGCCAAGGGGCGGGCTCACGCGGGAAGCTCGACCCTGCCCCACTCGCGTGGGGTCGTGAATTCCGGCTTGGGCAGGAGCCCGAGGCCGGCAACCCTCCCGCCACCTCTCCGACTCGGGGACCCCAGCCTCCCCCAGCGACCCCTGGAGACCTTGCTAAGGAAGGAACCCATACGCACCTCCCGGGAGCGCCCCACCGCCGCCGCAACCACCGCGCCCTGCTCGGCCCCCTCGTGGCGCCGTCTTCGGCTGCGGCCCTCGCGGCAGCCCTGAAAGGTTTAAAGGGCCGAGCGGCCCCACCCCCGGCCGCGCCGCGCCGCCCGCCGGGACGTGGAGTCCGCGCAGCCCCGGCCCCAGCGCCCGCGCCCCGCCCGAGACTACAACTCCCGAGCCCCCGCGCCAGCGTCACGGGGGAGACGTGGGCGGTGCCCGGACTTCGGGGGAACCGGGGCGCCGGGGGCTGTGGCCTGGGGACCTGTGACATCAAGATCCGGAGGAGACGACTCTATTTGCAGTTCCTGCGGTGGGAGCGTCTGAGGCGGGGACCCGCGGCGTCCGCCGGCCACCGGCTCCACCTGAGGTGGTCGCCGTGGACACGGCTGCAGCGAGCCTGCCACGCACATTTTTGCAGCTGGAACCGGCTGAGGGGAGACTGGGGGACCTCCCTCAGCGCGGCGCCCCCTGCCTGCCTGCGCCCCCGGCGTGAGGCGGGTCCGCCGAGGAGCACGCACAAAGCCTTGGCTGGTTTTAAGAAATCCAAGCGTGCGGAATTTGGCTTCTGCTACCATCTGGCTCAGCAGAGTGGAGGAGGGCTGCTGTCATCAGACACATTCAGACGTACAAGTACACAGAGTACTGGTCAGGAGGCACCGTGGCCAACACGTTCCCCCAGTGATTTACTTGAAATAAGGCGGCGTAGACCAAAAGGCTAGCCATTCTGAACACTTGCAGGTGTTGGTGTGGGATAGGTAAGGATAGGTACAAATTAACAGAGTCAGGTGTGGGATAGGTAAGGATTAACAAGGCCAGGTGATGGTAAGCGAAGGAAGGAAAAAAACTCAGAGAAGTCTGGGAAAAGGAAACAGGATTGTATGAAAATTACTAGCTTCACCAAAATTTATAGACCAAGAGGGTGCCGCACCCCTCCCCCCTTACTGGGGCTTGAACCCAGGGCTCTTGCATTGACCAACATTCCTAGATGTTTTTTTTAATTTCTTGGGGCAGGGTTTCTCCAAACCACAAAGTTGCCCAGGATGGTCTCGAATTTGCAGTCCTCCTGCCTCAGCAGCCCCAGAGGGTTGCTAGTCAGTCTTTTCATCGTCGAATGAGCAGATATATTTTGTTCTCTTACTAGTAGTGTGCCTGGCTCTGCCTAAAAGGCCGCCTCGGCATGTGGTACAGCCCCTGTGAGACCACTCTGGGGCAGATCATTAACCCAAGGGTGGGTGGCTCCAGACTGCCAAGAACAGGAAACAGCAACCTTGGCGAGGCAAAGGTTATGTGCAGAAACAGGACCCTGGACTGTACAGAAATGGAACAAAATAAACTCCAGTGGTGCAAAAGGGGAGAAACCTCTTAGACCCCAATGAGGGTGGAAGTGGAATCTTCTGTCCCATCTTCCCACTCACATCAGGACTAGTTCAAGCAGGGCCAGGAAATAAGGGGTTGCAGAGTGATCATTATGTAAGAACACCTGGCTGAATAGGCCAGGGGCATAAAATCCAGCCCAACCTCTGCTAAACGCAGGGACAAAGGGGTGCCTCTTTATTTTTTTTTGGTACCAGGGATTGAACTCAGAACCTCGTGCCTGCCAGGCAGGCCCTTAAGCCACTGAGCTAAATCCCCAGCACCTCTTTATTTTTTTGAGGCAAGCTCTAACCAGGCTGTGTTGGGAGCCCTTGAAGCTGGAAATTGACTTAGGGCATGATCCAGACATGATTATTCCAAGAACAAAGGCGCCTAGGGCAAGTCACGTGAAGAAGCTACTTCAGCCTAGAAAACACCTAGCCCCAAGACAATCTGAGCAGTGGATTGCTAGGACAACAGGGTGTCATGTGACATTAGGTTGCTAAAGGTATAAATAAACGCCCCTGCAGTGAGGGGCCAGTTACCTTTCCTCCCATCAGGAGAGTAAGGGCTCCACCTGACCCTAGCTTTGTCTCTTTATTTTTCCCATCCTCTCGCGTCCTTCACCCCAAGAACCTCAGGAGCCACGTGGATCACGACAAAGCTGTCCAGGGTGATCTCAACCTTGTGATTCTATCTCAGCCCCCAGAGTGTTGAGACTACAGGGGAGGCCCACCACTTCACTGAGGGTTCAAGGATGCCTCTAATTCACACTGAGGCATTACCTTCCTATTGAGCTGCGCCACATGAGCTGGGGCTCTTTTCTTATTTATCCAATGGTGCAGCCACACCTCGTTGGAAACTGCAGCTCAGTACTTACTCTTGAGCTGAGTATGCATTCCTGTCCAGTCATCAGGGTGAAGGCTGTTCTAGCACGACCCAGGGGTGAGACACTGGAGGCATTTTTAGGCTTAATATGACCATGTTATTTTAGTAGAATTACTTCAAGATAAAGGTCCTTGGGACAGAGTGACTCTTAATGGCTACTTGATAAAGGATGAGGGCAGGCATGTATCAGGTAAAAAGCAGGACCAGATGTCTTTAAAAATCCCTTCCAATTCTACTGCTAGGTGAGGTTAGCTGTTAAGCTTCAACCAGGTCAGGCTCTAAAATAGTAAAGCAAAGCAAGAGACGAGATTTCCAGTGCTGATTCTGTGGGGGAATGACCTCAGGACAGCCATTTAATCTCCACTTACCCATGTACACAAGTGATTTCACAACTCTTGGCAAAAACAAATGCTGTAAAAATAGTTTATTGGTTACCAAAAATATTGTATTTGAAAAATACCCTTCTGGATTTTCAAGTAATTTGCACGCTTCATTTTATTCATCCACACAGCAGAAACATGAAACGAAAAAGCAAAATGTATGGCTTTTTATGTTTAGCACCACAACACAGCCAGGGCCACTGGACTCCCGTTGTGTTGGCTCTTACCGGGCAAAGGAGTCATTCACTCAAGAAGTTCGGACTTCTAGCATCACTCTATCATCTAGGAAAACGTGGGATGGGTGCCTATGGCTATGTGATTTCTCAGACAGGGGGCAGGAATTTGAAGGAGGTAAAATGTTTCAAATAACTGTCAACATTCCATGTGGTTATTCTAAAGGGCTGAGAGGTAGGAGAGTAATCTGTGGTTTCTTTTTTTTGTTGTTTTCTTGAGATAGGGTCTCTCTATGTAGTAGAGGCTGGCCTTGAACTGACTATGTAGCCCAGGCTGACCTTGAACTTGTGGTGATGCTCCTGCCTCAGCCCTCCCCTGAAGTACAGGGGTGTTCCACCAAGTCTGGCCCAAAGGCCAGGTGCACCAGCTTCCTCCTGTTGATAACATCTGTCATTGTGGCCCAGGAAACACAAAGCCTTAAGATCCAGGCTCACTTTCAGTTAAGGGACCAGCACTCCCCACTGAATGAGATGACTTTTAAAAATGACTTTTCAAAAGACAGCCAAGAACATAGTCAAATGAATGTTGATTCTAAATCAGCCTGCTGCAAAGTTCCAGTTAGTCCAAGGCTACTGCCACTGCTCATCAATTAGAGACTGTAAGAAACATGCTCACTGATGGCAAAACACCAGTTTTTGAAACTGGCAAAGATGTCTGGTGGCAAGTCTGGTGAATTAGCTGGATAGTATACTGCATACACTAGCTAAGAATTACAGTGCTTTCTTGGGCAGAGAATATTGTATTTGTACTTGATAAGCAAAATACCTCAAGGAAGAAAGGTTAAAAGCAAAAATTTTCCATAAATCCTGAGAAGGTTTTGTAAGTATCATGTGACAGATCCGTAAAAGTATACAGCCAGTACATAATACCTTGCCCTTTTCAAGAGACAGGAATGGAGGCTAAGGCTACAAGTACTGTGTCCCTAAGGTACTTTTCAGGTCTCTTCTAGGTTTTATTTATTTTTTTCCTTTCTAGATTTTAATAATAAAACCAGGGAACAGATGATTCAGCTGTCTGAAGACAGACCGCAAAAGTATTTTCCAGACTAAGAAATCAAAGTTCCAGGGAAATGCTATGTTCCAAGTCATAAAATCTGTTGAAGAGCTGGAAGACTAAAATGACCGGGCACCTAACCTGCAGGAAGAGCGTAGAGTTTGGCCCAGAGGTTACAGAGAACAGTTAACACTGTAAATCCAAAGGCACTTCTTGCACAGTTGCATAAGTAGAGGGCAAAGATTTTCTCCTGGGCGGCAACTTTAAGGCACTTAACTTTAGGCTAACACTGTGGGTCTGGAGCACTCTGGGCCCTGGCCATCTTTATAACTGGGCCTTTCTACCTTACCACCTCACTCACTGTCCCAGCACTCCTGGGGCACTGCACACTGTGGTTCACAGTGGTTAATGTCTTAATTGTGTAGCTGAAGTAGCTGCCTTGCCCCTTTTTGAGGGAGCTAGTTTTCAGGGGTGCAGGACACAAACCAACAGTGCCCTCAAGTGTCCTTTAAAAGAAAAGCTGCTGAGATGAAACAGCCTGTTCTTGAGCCCAATGCACAGAAACCCCTGGGGTAGGGGATTATGGTTTCACTAAGTCTCAGAGCTCACAAGCGCATGTACACCCAACACTGCAAGTCACTGAGGGTAAGCTGATTTGCTGGAGAACAAACACTTTCCTGCACAGGATGTCCTGTGGACTTCAGACCTTCACCTACCCCTTTTTTCTATATGTTAGCTATGGGCTCTACCACTGGGCTACACCCACAGCCTTCTTACAGTCCCTGTATTAAAAAGAAAAAATGCTCCTTATAGGCTAGGGACTTTGTTCATTAGTGGAGTTCTTGCCTCCCATACAAGAGGCCCTGGGTTTCAACCCTAGCATTGTTTCTTTTAAAATTCTTTAGTTGAGAACACTGCTATTCTTGGGGCACTCTTAAGCATTTATATACTGCTGAGAAGTAGCAAAGGAAAAAACATGAGGCAGACAAAAGGGAAATCATTTTACTTCCTAGGGCCTTTTTTTTTTTTTCTTTCTTTGAGACAGGGTCTCACTGTGTAGTCCAGGCTGGCCTTGAACTCACTATGTAGCCTGTGCTAACCTTGAACTCATGGTGATCCTCCTGGCTCAGCCTCCCAAGTGTCAGGATTACAGGTGTGCACCACCACGTCTGGCTTGAGGGCATGTTACTTAGGATTTTTTTTTTTAAAACTAAGGCTCCAAACATAAATTATTACTAATGTTGAGTTTCACTTCATATATATGTTCAAGACTGTTAAGTCACAATTGGAGAGCCAGTTTTAAGCTTGTTTTGCTAGTTTCCCTTTAGTCTGAGCAAAACAGTTTATACTCAGGGATGAGATCAAAAGCTGGAATTTTGTAGCCCTAGCCAAGGCAGGTTTAACTGCAAGAAATCCTTATAGCTTAAGCCCAGGATCTTCCTGAGGCAATCTAGACTACAAAGCATGGAGCCTGCAAGCAACCAGAAGAAACCACGAATGGAGGAGAAGCCATCCCTCCAAGCAGGCCTCAAAAACCTAGGTCTGTCTCCTGCTGTACTGGTATCAGAACCATTTGGAGAACTTGCTAGAATGGCAGATCTCCAGAACCCTCCCACCTCCAAAGTCCTGAGCAGTGGAGCTGGGTAGGGGAGAACTGATGGATTCTACTGGAAACAAACAGGAAAAGGGGAAGAGAAAAAAGAAAGATCTACGAAAACATGACTGGAAGTAAACAGAAATATGAAAAAGAATCATAAAATAACCCAGCTCACAGAATGGCCAGGCATATGACCTCAGTGAGACAGCAAGCAGCATGCTGGTGAAAAGCTTCATAAATGCTGGCTCCCCTACCTCTCTGCTTCCACAACAAGTTAGCCACACAAAACTCTCAAACAATCCCAGGATGTTAGACAAGGCAAATGTGTCAACGTGTAAGAAAGAACAACTGCAAGGGAGGCGGGCCAGGTGTAATCCTGCAACACCCTTGTGGAAGCAGCAGGAGTGGGTTCTCAAGATCAGACAGACTGGCCCTGGCACCTCCAAAGCAGAAGTGATCTCCCTGGGCAGAATTCTTCCAAGCACAGTAATTCCAGGCTGGAAAGTACACGTTCCACCTGGTCAACGTTGGCTCTGGCGCTTTGTCATCTCTTCCTGGATACGCAACTTGAGGGCTTCTCGCATGGGTGCATCCAGAGGTGTGTGTGCTGACACCTCCTCACTGACCCTTCCTGGGTCATCGTCCTACATGGAGGAAGAGTCAGGAAGCTCAGGGACTGGCCTTTTTCAGAGAGGCAACCTGCCCTGTTCCTACACCACACTCTCACAGAACTCCATTTGGCTCAAGGTTTCTGGCCAGTGCCTGTCATTTCTCAGGCGACCCCTGTAACAGTGATTCTCAACAAGGGAGGTGGAATGCCTCCCTGTTCCCGCTAAAGAGAATCACTGTGTGTTGGCATCACCCAGCAGTCCTATGCTCCTGTGTGGAGCAATGGTTTCCCAATGGCCTGGATGCAGACAGTGGCTCAGGGTCTGGCAGTGAGTTCTCCCACAGCCCAGGATCTCTCGGCTGAAGTTGTCTCCATAAGGCGTACCTGATACACGATAACTGATGTGACCTCTCCACTGTCCGCCTCGTATTCTAAGCAGAAGAGCTGACGGCTCAAAGGCTCTGGTTCAGAGCCACCGCTACTGCTGCTTTCACCCGACTCCTCACAGTCTGGGTTGACTGGAGCTGTAGAACCATCTGGAAGGATGAACCAGAGTGAGGGGGGTGGGGTGGGGATGGGGTGCAGCTGAAGCCCTTGCCCAGAGAGAAGGTGGAGAATAATGTGGTAAAAGAAAGCCCCGATCTTCAGATAGACCCAGTGTGTATATGTGTTTCTTGTGCTGTCAATCAGGCATTTTACCTCTCTTTGCACCCCTGCTCAGGGGCCAGCACAGCACTCTCATAAAGCAGGTACACAGTACACACCCGCCCAGCAAATAAGACCGGAAGGCAATGGAAGGATGGACAAAGCTGTGGGTGGGTTTATATTCAGGTTCTGCCATTTACTAGGTCTGAGATCTTGGGCATGGTACTTAATCTCTGTGACTGTTGCCTGACTGTGAAACAAATGACAAAAACTCTCAACTTATGGGGTCCTACAGACTCAACGGATTAATATATGTGACACCTAAAATCACTTTAAAGAACGCTTAATAGTGTCATACAACATTTTTACTGTCATCTCTAGGTTACGAGGAATCTGGGGAAATGGCTATTTTTTCCGGGTTCATTCCGTAATTATGTCCCAGTAGCTTATACCGGTGCCAGGCTTTCTGATACGTAGCAGAACTGCTAACACAGGTTACAGTGGGACAAACTGGTAGACAAAGAATCCCGTGCTGGTTCCCAGTTACCCTCTGTACTAGCGATGCTCAGCCAGGGGCCGGGCCCGGGGCCCTCCTAGCTCTACTGAGCAGATGTGGGGTCCGCTGAGGCGCAAGCTCCAGGTAGGGGCGAGGAGAGCAGAGCCTGGTTTTCCCGACATGGCAGGGGCACGGCGAGTGGCCCTCACCTCTGCGGCGCGGCAGATACACCTGTAGGTCCGGCTTGCGAGGTCGTGTGGGCGCGGGCGTGTGCCGCTTCCTGGTCTCCTTGGCCGCCTGCTTCACCTTCTTATCGTAGTCGTCCCTGCGGGGAGCCGAGCGGGAATCAGCAAAGGCCGGGCCAGGCCAGCTGTGGCGGTGGCAGCGGGGCAGGGCGGTACCGAGCGATCTGGTTCCGTCGGATATGGTGCACGAAGCCGTGGCTCATGTCCAGTCGCCCGCCGGGCTTGCAACAGACCCCCGGCCGGGGGCTCCGGGCCGTCTCCATCTGGAGTTCTGGTCGCAAAGCCGCCGCTGCCCCAACAGCCTCAACTACAACCCCCCGGAAAAGAGAGCTCCCGGCCGCCACTAGTAGCGCTTCCGCCCCTGAGCCAGAACTTCCGGTCTCCGTAGACGTCGCTGCGCGCGGTTTGTGGGCGGGGCGGGGATGGGGGCGTGTCAGGCTCCACCCCTGGGGCGGGGCTTTCCTGTCTGGCTCTCTTTGTCTCTTTTTCTATTTTACTGGTTCTTTCCCTTTTGCTTTCTTTGTCCTCCTTCTTTCTTCTCTTCTTTGTTTTTGTCTTCCTTTTTTCTTTTCTTGGCACTGGGGATTGAACCAGGGCGTTTACACTAAGCTACACCCCCAGCCCTTTTTAGTTTTTTGAGTTAGAGGCTCACTGAAGTCACTTATTTGTCCAGGCTGTGCGATCCTCCTGCCTCTGCCTCCCAGAGTGCCGAGATCATAGGCCTGTGTCATCCTGCCCGGCTTTTTTGTTTTGTTTTGTTTTTTGTAACGTTATCAATAAGGAGCACAAATTTCTGCTTACAACTGATTATATCAGAAAATTCAAAAAAATATATTCCATCCATGAACGTTTACTAACATCAGTCCTCTTTCTGGCGATAGATGATACTTCTGCACCAGCTGTGTGACCTTGACTGACTTATTAACCCTGATGAGCCTCAGTTTCCTCATTTGTAAGTGGACACACCGAGGGCATCTACTACAAATAGGACGTGCAGCAGCACAGTGCTTGAGTGGGGCTCTCTGCCCAGCCTCATTGGCATCTGTGCTGTCCAGCTGCAGCCCACCTCGGCACCCATCAAACACAGGATTTATCTGTCCCTACAGGAGGAGGCAGGACTTTTGAGGTGTCTAATTTTTGAGCCTTACTTTTAAAATGTTATTATTGTTATTTAGTGGTAATGGGAATTAAACCCAGGGCCTTCACCCTAAACTATGTCATCAACCCTTTTTAAGTTTAGAGACAGTGTCACGCTAAATTCCATGTTATCCAGGTTGGGATTGAACTCAAGATCTTCCTTCCTCAGCCTACCAAAGTGCTGGATTAGAGCCGGGCGTGATGGCGCACGCCTTTAATCCCAGCACTCGGGAGCCTGAGGTAGGAGGAGTGTTGTGAGTTCGAGGCCCGCTTGGGCTACAATGTGAGCGCAAGGCCGGCCTGAGCTACACAGGGCGACCCTGCCTCAAAAAACTTGGGCCGGGAGTTTGGCTCAGTGGTGTAAGCGCCTGCCTGGCAGGCGTGAAGCTGTGAGTTCAATCCCCGGTGCCGCAAAAAAAACAAAGTGCTGAGCCGGGCGTGGTGGCGCACGCCTTTAATCCCAGCACTCGGCGGAGCATTGTGAGTTCGAGGCCGGCTTGGGCTACAACTCGAGTGCAAGGCCGGCCTGAGCTACATAGTGCGACCCTGCCTCAAAAAACCAGGGCCGGGAGTTTGGCTCAGTGCCTTAAGCGCCTGCCCTGGCAGGCGCAAGGTTGTGAGTTCAATCCCCGGTGCCGCAAAAAAAAAAAAACAAAAAAAACCAAAAAAAAACAAAGTGCTGGATTTACAGTTATGCACCATCACACCCGGTTAAAAAAAAAATTGAAAATCAGGAATTCTTTTTAGAACAGGGACAAAGGAGGCTGGGGATAGAACTTAGTAGTACAGCATTTTGCTCAGTATGTAGGAAGCCCTGGGTTCATCTCTAGCTTGCAAAACAATGAATGAACTAATGAATGAATCCAGACAATTATGTTATATTGACAAAATAGAATATTATTGTGCAAGGCAAAAGAAATGAGCTGTCCACATACTCTACAACAGGGACGGATCAAAAAATAAATACAGTTAAGTTCTCCTTGGTAGAATGTTTGCGCTTTTCTGATACCAAGAATTTGCTAAATGTGGAATTAAAGTCGCCACGTTTCTGCATGAAGGGGATGATACGGGGATACGGCCTCCTTCTCTTGGGCAGAATCGTCACTCTGAGGAAAAAAGGATGGGCAAGACAACCTCACGATGGTGGTTTGGAGGCACACAGTGTCTTGAAATCTTGGATGGATTAGTCTTCCTACTTCTTTACTGATCTAATCACTTGATCACTTACTCAAATGTGTATACATTGACTTTTTCTTTTTTCTTTCTTTCTTTTCTTTTTCTTTCTTTCTTTTTTTTTTTTTTATGTGTGTGTGTTTGAGGCACTTCTCACTACGTAGTTCAGGCTGGCCTTGAACTCGCGGCGATATGCACTGGCATTTTATTTGTTCATTCCTAAGTCTGTAAATGTTCGTAAAGAGATTTTTGTAATAATGGCTCTTGAATATAATTATCTGTGTTATTGGGAAGAAAAAAAAGAATTCGGAATCGAATGACAGTTTTCATTATCCAGAAGACTTCGTATCTCATAAGATGCTTCTGTCTCTTTAAGGTGAGAAAAAATGCCAGGTAAGCAGACCCGAGGCCCCAAGCAAGTTTCTGCTGCGCGAATTGTCCCTATTCCCGACTCGTAGAGAGCTTTGGTCTTGATACTAGACCCGCTGCTGATTGGTTGCGGTACGCGCGCTCTTGCGCGTCCAGCGCCTGCGCTGATCCCTAGACCGGTAGTAGCTATGTCTAGTCGGTCTAAACGGGAGTCTCGTGGTTCCACCCGCGGAAAGCGCGAGTCCGAGTCGCGGAGCAGCTCGGGTCGCGTGAAGCGGGAGCGAGATCGGGAGCGGGAGCCCGAGGTGCCAAGCTCTCGAGGCAGCCCGGTGCGCGTGAAGCGGGAGGTCGAGCCGGCGCGCGATGCCCCAGCGCTCCCAATTCCGGCGGTGCGGGTGAAGCGGGAGCGCGAGGCCGACGAGGACTCGGAGCCCGAGCGGGAGGTGCGAGGTGCGCGGGGCCGGGCCGGGCGCAGGTTCCACCTTCGCGTCCTTTCATTCTAACCTTCCGTTGCTTGCCTGCCTAGAAGGGACCAGGGGAGTGGAATCGACTTGACTTCGTTTTAATAAAGACAGTACTAAGACTTAGTAACTGTAGTTGTAGTATTTGTAAGCACAGTAACAGCATCAGTTTCCCTTTATCGGACGCCTAACCTGGGCCAGACGCTGTGCGCATGAGTTCACAAGTGTTACCTCTTGTAGTTTTTAGAAAACCGCTAACTTAGCGTGGGTTTTGCTATAATCTCTGGAATCAGACTTTCTCAGCTGACAGCCTGAATCCTGGGCACCTGACTACAGTACTGGCTATGTACCCACTTTAGGTTGGATAGTTTAAGAGACTGTTGTCCATCGGTCTCTCCTTTTGTTTTGTTTTTGCACCTATTGCAGTCAGAGGCTGCACCTTACAGTGTTAAGAATGTTGGGGTAGCGAACAGGAAAGGGGAGGCAGCCTCACAACCAGTTAAAGAATGTTTAGTTGCTTTAAGCTTAGAGTTCTTCAATAAGGCAACTCCCTGTGTGGGAATATTCTCATCGTGTTCCCTTGTGGGAATTGATTCTAGGGAACTACACTAGTGGTATATTCTGGCTACTGCTATTGCTGTGATAAAACTATGCTTTGTTTTACACCCAGTAGTCACAGATCTTCATCAGCATCCATGAAACTAACAGGCTAACTTAGCTAGAAAAGAGGGTAAAATCTCAGACCCTTCAGAGTTCTTCACTAGTGATAGATGTGCCAGGGAGATGCCAGTACAGGTGAAGAGGCAGGAACACACTCTTTAAACTGTACTCCCGTGTTGCTGAGTGTGGTGGTGCACACCTGTCATTCCAACAATTGTGGGCTGAGGCAGGAGGATTGAAAGTTTGGGCCCAACCCTTGCAGTTTAGTGAGACTTTGTCATCCCCCCGCAAAAAAAATTCAGGTATGGTGGTACATGTCTGTGATCGCCACACTGGGGAGGGTGAGGCAGGAGGATTGCTTTGAGTTTGTTGCCAACCTGGGCTACCTAGTGAGACCCTGTCTCAAAACAAAAAACAAAAACAACAAAAAATTATACTTGTATGTTGCTGGAAGTTTTTAGTATATGTGCTGCCGAAGCGAGCACTGTTGCTGGAAGTTTTTGTGCATGCCTGTAATCCTAGCACCCAGGATGCTGAAGCAGGAGGATGACCACAAGTTCAAGGCCAGTCTGGCCTGTGTAGTGAGTTCAAGGCTAGCCTGAACCCCATAGCAAGACTTTGTCTCAAAAACAATGAAAAAGCTGAAAATTACAGAAAGTTAAGAACTGCATATACATTAACATTCAGTTTATCTGGTCATGTGTGGTGTATTTCATGATATATTTCATGATATCGTTCATGCTTCAATAGGAGTTTGAACCTAGGGTCTCCTGCCTCTAGACAGATGCTTTGCCCCTGAGCTACATTCTCAGTACTGCAACCCCAGGGCCCATTTTTATTTTATTTTGAGACAGGGTCTTTCTGAGTTGTCCAGGCTGGCCTTAAAGTTGTGATCCACCTGCCTCAGCCCACTGAGTAGCTGGGATCATAGGTATGTGCCCCTGTGCCTGCTTAGGAGCTTTTCTTGATTAGATTTTTTCGCTTCTGTGTTTCTTTGTAATAGTAGTTGACCCTGAGTACATATTTCCCATTTTCAAAGCCTGTGATGATTTTGTTTTCAGCAAAAAATGGCCGCGTGGATTCTGAGGACCGGAGGAGCCGCCACTGCCCCTACCTGGATACCATTAACAGGTTAGTAGGGTAGAGAAGTTGAAGGCCCTGGGATCCATGCAGAAAATTGTTTGGATGATACATCAAATATCACATTAACATTTTTTTGGGGGGTGGGTATTGGGAATGGAACCCAGGGCTTCCCACTGAGCTACATTCCAAGACTTTGTATTTTGAGACAGGGTCTCACTGAGTTGCGGAGTTACTCAGACTGGTCTCAAACTTAGAATCCTCAGCCTCCCAGAATGCTGGGATTATACCCTGTATTCACAAATTTTCCTCCTCCTAAAGCTTTCTGCCCGAGAATGACAGAGTGCATATTGTAGAAATGTTGCCACGTGTCGTTTTAGGGTGAACACTTGCATAAGGGACTGTTAGCCTAGCACTTTGGAATGCTGAGGCAGGAGGATCGCAAGTTGGAGCCCAGTTTGGACAACTTAGCAAGACCCTGTCACAAAATAAAAAGGACTGAGGATACAGCACACTGTACTATAAAAGCATTACATTGGATTCTCAGTACTACAAAACAAATAACCTTTGCCTCGTTGTAAATTTGTATTTTGGAATGAGGGAATGTGTAATATACTTGAAATAACAGTCCCAAACGTAAATGTTTCTTTAGCATCACTGTATACCAGGTACTTGTGGTTTAGATTGAAAATATCCCCCCAAAGGCTATACTTGTCTCCGGGTCTTCTCATGTCTCCTTCTGACTTGTGGGAGGGGAGCTGCCCTCTGCCAGTTCAGTTCTGCCTTAGAGTCAGCCCACTTGGACTGAACCCCCTGGCAACTGTGAGGTGAATAAACCTGTCTCCTCCGTTGGGTTGTGGGGTAGCAGGTATTGTGTTTTGGTGATGAGGAAGGTGTCTAGGATTCAGACAGAAGCAAAGTTTATTTGAGTGCAGAGCTTGTTACCCCCTCATGGTATTACTTTCTCTCATTGCTGCACGGCCTTTTACCATGTGTTTCAACCTGTGTTCAAGGGTAGAACTTTCTGCAGTAATGCAATTGCTTTGTGTGTATGAGTGGTGGTGGTGGGATACTGGGGATTGAACCCAAGGCCTACTGAGCTACATTCCCAGCTCTTTTTAATTTTTTTTTTTTTTTTTTTTTTTTTTTTTTTTTTTTTTTTTTTTTTTTTTTTTTTTTTTTTTTTTTTAGACAAGGTCTTGCTATGCAGTTCAGACTGATCTTTAACTACCTGTATAGCCCAGGTTGATCTTGAGCTCACAGCAATCCTCCTCCTGCCGTGGCTTCCTGCTGGGATTACAGGGGTGCACCATCACACCCAGCCTCCAGCCCTTTTTATTGTTTATTTTGAGACAGGTTCTTGCAAAATTGCCTGGGCTGGGCTTGAACTTGTAATCCTTTTGTCTTAGTCTCCCAGAATGCTAGGATTAGAGGTGTGTGCCCCCATGCCTGGCTGGAACAAGGCACTTGGAATGTGGCTTTTGTCACTGGGAAACTGAATTTTGGTGTGTGTCGTGCTAGGAATTGAATCCACAAGTGTGCCAGGCACACTCCCTACCATTACATTTCCAGCCTAGGAACTGAATTTTAAGCTTTATTTTAATTGTTTTAAACTTAGTTGTTTTTTTTTTTTTTTTTTTTTTTTTTTTTTGGTGGCACTGGGGATTGAACTCACAACCTCGCGCCTGTCAGACAGGCACTTGAGTCACTGAGCCAAACTCCTGGCCCTGGTTTTTTGAGGCAGGGTCACACTATGTGGCTCAGGCTGGCCTTGCACTTGCGTTGTAGCCCAAGCCGGCCTCGAACTCACAACGTTCCTCCTACCTCAGCCTCCCGAGTGCTGGGATTAAAGGCGTGCGCCACCACGCCCGCCTTTTTAAACTTAGTTGTTAATAGCCACATGAGTTAATAATCCCTATATTAGCCAACTGTACAGGATTGTTACCAGTTAGTTAGAGTTACTGTCTGAGAAGAAATCTCTTTTCACCTCTGGGTTCAGTGGATGTAAAGTTTTTGCTCCTTTCTAGTACTTACTATTATTTTATACCTTTTTTATTACTTTATACTTGAATAGATATAGTTACAGATATTTCCTTTAAGTTCTTCAGGATTTCTCTTTATTCTTAGGGGCAAAAAATAAATTTTTACAAAAGGCTATGCTTATTCTTTTTATGGTCTCATCTCACACTGCTTTTGGGGTTCTCTTATTTTAGTCTTATGGTGCTCCCTTTAAAGAAAGTGACTAATGAAAGTTTTTTTTTGAGTCAGGGTCTCACTACATAGCTCAGGCTGGCCATGAACTTGTGGAGATCCTTCTGCCTCAGCCTCCTAAGTATTGGAATGGATTACAGGCACGCACCACCACGCCTGACTGGAAGATTCTTGACTGTTTATGAATATATTTGTCCCTCGGTATCCATAGGGGTTTGGTATCAAGACTTGATGAATATCAAAATCAGTGGATCCTCAAGACCCTTTTATAAAAATGGCATCGCCAGGGATTTAGCTCAGTGGCTTAAGTGCCTGCCTGGCAGGTGTGAGGTTGTGAGTTCGATCCCTGGTACCAAAAAAAAAAAAACAAAAAAATTAATAGCTGGGCGTGGTGGTGCATGCCTGTAATCCTAGCATTTGGGAGGCTGAGGCAGGAGGATTGTTGCAAGTTCGAACCTGGGCTACAAAGTGAGATCAAGGCCAGTTTTGAACTGCATGAGACCCTGTCTCAAAAAAAAAAAAAAAAAAAAAAGCATCATGATCCAGGTGTGTTGGTACATTCCTATAATCCCAGCATTTGAAAGGCTGAGACAGGAAGATCATCACAAATTCAAGGCCAGCCTGGGCTCCATAGTGCATTTGAGGCCAGCTTGAACTACATAGTGAGACCTTGTCTTAAAAAACACATCAACAACAACAAAAAAGGCATTGTGGAGCTGAGGGGGGCAGCTCAGTGGTAGAGCACTTGCTTAGCGTGTATGAAGCTCTAGGTTCAATCCCCAGTACTGCATAAAACCCCAGCAGATCAACACAAACACGAAATGAAGCGGCATCATGTTTGCTTGTAGTCTGTGCCTATCCTGTTACATACTTAAAATCATCTCCGCAGTTTTCTAATCCCAAATGCAGTGTAAGTGCTGTATAAATAGCTGTCATTCTATGAGAAAGAAGAAAAAGGCAAGTATTTGTTTAGTTACAGATGTAGCTTTTCCCCTACATAGTTTTAATCCATGGTTGGTTGAATCCACTGGTGCGGAATCCAGGGGTGGGTATAATCTACATCTAACAAGAAAGAGGGTCCCGGCATAGGCGCTGCGTGTATGCCACAGCGCAGCCTTGGGCCTGGGCCTGGCAGGTGGCAGTGGGAGTGCCGAGTGCCTCCTGTGGCTTTTATCTGGTTGTCACCCTTCTCCGAAGGATACCATGTGAAACGGTAGAAGGTGGAGCCCCCTCTGGTTCTTTCGCATGCCCTCCTAAACCATACTTACTAACTGAGTGTTTTTGTTTCCCGTGTTTTGGTTCTCAGGAGCGTGCTGGATTTTGACTTTGAGAAACTGTGTTCTATCTCCCTCTCGCATATCAATGCATATGCCTGTCTGGTGTGCGGCAAGTACTTTCAAGGTAACTGAATGTTACGAATTATAAACCCAAGTTTTCAGAGCTGTCTGCAGGTGTTTTTTTTTTTTTTTTTTTTTTTTTAGAATCATTTTTGCTCCAAGGACTTCTTAAATTCTGAAAAGTTCTTTTTGGAAAATTTAGTATTTCAGCTCCTCAGACTAAGCAAATACTATGTATATCAGATAGCAGGGGATTCAAAAGAGATAGAAATTATGTTCTTTGCTCTCACAGAGAGTTGAGGTTGACATAAAGCAATCAGCAAGTTCTCTCAGAGTGTGAAGATTCGTGCTGGACTGAGGCAGTGAGTGAACAAGGAGAGTAGGAGCTGGGATATGCAAAGGTCAGTGTTAACTGGCGTGTTTGAGTTCGCAAAGGTGGAGTGCGATGAGCTTCATGTTTGTGCTGAGTTTGTGAAGGAGGCCTGATGGAACTTGAACAGGGCGTACACGGTGTGGGCAAGTTAATGAGGAGATACTAGGAAGGAGTGGCAGCGTGAACAAAGGACATAGATGCGGGATTGTGGCATTTGGAAATTGAGCACTGAAGCCAGGTGTAATGGTGCACAACTGTAAACCCAGCACTCAGGAGGCTGAGGCAGGAGGATGGCAGTGAGTTCAAGGCCCGTCTGAAGTACATAGTAAGACCCTGTCTCAAAAAAAAAAAAAAAAAGGGGGCATCAAGGACTGAGTGATAGACTGTTAGGACATGTTGATATGTTGTGGGATATGTTAACATGTTGTAGGATGTTTGCATGTGTGTATATATATATATATGTCATGTATATATGTATATATATTATATATGGTTCTTTGATAGTTGTAGTTTCTGATACATATGATACTAGCTTATGTGTGTATATGTGTGTACATGTAGATGTATATTGAAATTAATTTTCCTAATCTGTCCTTTTTTTTGTTTTTTTGAGTGAGATCTTTTTTTTTTTTTTGCGGCACTGGGGATTGAACTCACAACCTTGCGCTTGCCAGGGCAGGCGCTTAAGCCGCTGAGCCAAACTCCCCAGCCCTGGTTTTTTGAGGCAGGGTCGCACTATGTAGCTCAGGCCGGCCTTGCGCTCGCGTTGTAGCCCAAGCCGGCCTCGAACTCACAACTCTCCGCCTACCTCAGCCTCCCGAGTGCTGGGATTAAAGGCGTGCGCCACCACGCCCGGCTTTGAGTGAGATCTTGCTATGTAGCCTAGGGTGACCTTGAACTTGCCATGTAGCCCAAACTGGGCTTGAACTTGAAACCCTTCTGTTTTGGCCTCCTGAGGGCTGGGATTAACAAATGTGTGCCACCGCATTTAGTCCCAACCAGTGTTTCAGTGCCACTGGGATTGAAGCAACTACTGTGCTGTTCTATCTTGCTATTGTTTGATGATGAGAGTTCATGCAAGAGATTCCTGTCGTGGATGGTGTAATACTTCATCTTTGCTTTTAACGTGTTCCAGTACAAAACAACAGAAAGAAGCAAACCTGCTCTGTGCCTTTCTAGGGTCTGCCCTTCTCTTACAACCTTTCGCCCTTCCCTACAGGCCGGGGCTTGAAGTCTCATGCCTACATTCACAGCGTCCAGTTTAGCCACCACGTCTTCCTCAACCTCCACACCCTCAAGTTTTACTGCCTTCCAGACAACTATGAGATCATCGATTCCTCACTGGAGGATATCACGGTGCGTGTGCCAGAGGTCTGGTTCGGGGCAAACTCTCTTGTGAGCTGTCCAGGGCTCCCTGGGAACCGGTTCCCCTGGGCTTGGGAGATTCTAGGGAGGGGGAAAACTGAATACTTCTCAAGGTGTCAGAGCAAGTTTGTGATGACCTCTGTCTGGTCTGTGACATAGTGACTGTCATAACTCTGGGAAGATCCTACCCCTTTAATCCCATGGATCCTGGAGTCCCCTGTCCTACCCAGAAGGGAGGAGTCGCTGTGCTCCTGAGCTAGGTACTTTTGCCATTCTGGGTGACGTTCCAGTTGAGACTCAGCCTGTTGTATTCTTGTATACTCTTTTTGAGACAGGCTCTTGCTATACAGTTCAGGCTAACCTGGAACTCACTGTGTCGCCAAGGCTGGGATTACAGGCATGTGGCACCACACCTCACTGAGTGTTGCATCCTCCTGCCTTAGCCTCCTGAGTCCTGGGATTAAAGGTGTGCACCATGCCTGGCTGGTTGACGACCTCGTGTGGTGGGATGTTCATGACGAAAGCATTTTTACTTTTGGTTTTGGCAGATATATTTTGCGAACTCTGTTTATAGCTGTAAGACAATTTAGAATTTTTTTTTCTTTCCAGTATGTGTTGAAACCTACTTTCACAAAGCAGCAAATTGCAAACTTGGACAAGCAAGCCAAACTATCCCGAGCATATGATGGTACCACTTATCTACCGGGTATTGTGGGACTGAATAACATAAAGGCCAATGACTATGCCAATGCTGTCCTTCAGGTAGGATCAAGAATTGGCAGGAATTAGCACCTTTCCAAATTGCATCTTGATCCTTTTTTATTTTCTCTTTCCTTCCTTCCCCTCTCCCTCTACCCCCAGAAACTCTTCCAGTCTCTACATAGTCTATCTTCCTATTTCCTATCATCTTTTATTTTGCTGCTTTTTAATTTATTTGAGACAGGGTCTTGCTATGTAGTCCAGGCTGGCCTTGAACTCACTGTTTAGCTGTGAGACCACTAGGTGGTAGCCTGTGCCAATTTTGAACTCAGTGATCTTCCTGCCTCTGTCGCCCAATTATTGGGATTGCAGCTGTGTGCCACCATGCCTGGCTTTAGTTTTCTCTTTCTTCCTTGCCTTCCTGCCTTCTTGCCTCTCTGTCTTCTCTCTTTTTCTTTTTTGGGTATTGAACCTCCTTATTACTCAGCTACATTCCCAGCCCTTTCATTATTTTATTTATTATTTTAAATTTTGAGATGTTCTTGCTAAATTGCTCAGACTGGGCATAAGCTTATAATCCTCCTGTCTCAGCCTCCCAGAGTGCTGACATTATAAGTGTGCGCCACCACATCTGACTTGACTATTTTTCCTCCTAACTGTGTATTCACATACAATTATATGGTTCTATTTTGGGAGAACATCACATTTTTTTTAGATGAATTTAATTTTATTTTCGTGTGGCATTGAGAGATGGGGACTTATGTACCAAAATGATTCTCTCTACTCTGAGCAAAATAGATGATGAATTAAAAAAGCACTGTGTTTGTGTGTCCAGCCTTAGTACCTTGTGAAGCTTGACATTTTCACAGACATAATTAGAAAATATTAAATAAGTACATATGAGTATTTAATACCTTTTTTTTTTTTTTAACTCATTTATGATATCCACATCTGCCCAATGTCTGGAGAACTGTGCTTTGTGTGGGCTTCAGTGTGGAGAGTACTTCTGTAATGTGGGCTCCGGGTAGGATTCCCTGAGGGTCTGCTGCTTCACCCTCTTTAAGGTCACCCCAGGTCTTAAGGTTCTGTTAGAAGAAAGAGCTTGGCTCCAGGGGGTCCTGCAGAGGGGCTTGGGATTAACCAGAGTTTGATTCTAGGCTCTGTCTAATGTTCCTCCTCTTCGGAACTACTTCCTGGAAGAAGATAATTATAAGAACATCAAGCGCCCCCCAGGGGACATCATGTTCCTGCTGGTGCAGCGTTTTGGCGAGCTCATGAGAAAGCTGTGGAACCCTCGGAATTTCAAGGCACACGTGTCTCCTCACGAGATGCTCCAGGCTGTTGTCCTTTGCAGCAAAAAGACTTTTCAGATCACCAAACAAGGTAAGGAACAAGTCATCCATGTTTCCCTGAGTTGAGGACAGCAGAACTAGTTTGACAAACAAAACTTACTTTGTTTGTCACTGTGTGTGACTTTTGAAAGTAGCCTGAAGTGAGAGTTCGGTGGATAGTCAAGTGAGGTTCCTCCTTCCTCTCTAATTAGTGGGCCCTGGTCAGGCTCCCAGGAAAGTCTATGGAACGGAATGTCTGTTCATTTGGTAAATAAACAGTGTGGCCTAGGGGAAACCAGGAGGTTGGGAAAGGGTCCAGCCCTTTTTAAGCCTCGCCACCTGTGCTGCATATTTTGCCATGTCCCATTCCAGGGTACTCTGGTGAACCGTTTTGAGGTCTTAATTGCTGTTATAAGTGTCTTATGGGAGGGGGCATGGAGCAGGGACTCGCAGTTAAACATGTGGGAGGCAAAACAAGGCCGGAGCACAGGAGCACAGCCCTGAGTTTTATTTTTTTATTTTTACTTTTTGTCTTTTTGTCTTTTTGAGACAGTCTCACTATGCAGTTCCTGCACTTTGTAGTGCAGACTGGTCTCAAACTTGCAATGATCCTCCTACCTCAGCCTCCTGAGTGCTGGGTTACAGGCGTGTACCACCATACCCTGCCTCCTGAGTTTATTTTTTGGTACTGGGGATTGAACACAGGACCTTGCACTTGCCAGGCTTGTGCCGCTGAGCTGTATCCCCGGCCCTAAACCCTGAGTTTAGGCAGAGGAGGAGGCTGCTCAGGGATGGACATTCCTGGAGGAGAGGATAGGCAAGCAGAAGCACAGAGGTGCTCAGATCTGTGTTTGCAAAACATTTTCCAGTTGAGGAATGACTTAGGGGAAAACCAAGAACTTTAATAAGAGTCTTGGGTGCTTAAGGAGGAAAGGGGAATGAGGGCGTGGTAAGGGAAGTAGGTAAGGAATGGGACCCAGGGGATCCTTGCAGTTTTAGGGAGTAATAGGCACATTAGGGTGGATAATAGGTACTGATCAGAAGCCCTCTGATTTATTCTCAAATGAACTATTTGAGCATGGTGTTTAGCAGTTTGCAATCTCCACAGTAACATCTTACTCTGAGTACCTCACCCTCCTTTTT
The DNA here is from genome assembly GCA_004363535.1 of Dasyprocta punctata. Classification (NCBI taxonomy): domain Eukaryota; kingdom Metazoa; phylum Chordata; class Mammalia; order Rodentia; family Dasyproctidae; genus Dasyprocta; species Dasyprocta punctata. Next base: position 68,865 of record RJWM01007370.1, read on the forward strand.
TTTTTTTTAAGAGAATAACAACAGTTGTTACACTGTGTAGTTACTCAGAATACAAGACATCAACCAAAAAGACTTTTACAAAAAAGAAACAAACCCATAGTAACCCAAGACTTTCTTTTCAAGGAACTAAGATAAATTCTGAGCGGGGGACAGCCGGGTTGGTGCTGGGTAGGACCATTGGAGTCTGACTGCTAGGATTGCTGTGGTGTCTTCTGTTTATAGGGTCATTTTTGTTTCTGGACTAACTCTGTGTAAGGTCTTAGATTTTTATATTAAGACCGCATCAAAGTATGAAATTTTTGTGGAGACTGATTTTCTGTGAACCGTGGCTGGGTATATCCATGTCAGCATTCGCAAAGCTTCCCAGGTAACTCCCAGACTGGAGGTGGATATGGGGGCCTCTTAGCTTTTGACAGATTTGGAAAGTTAAAACAAAATTGGTTGCAGAGTTAGAGCAAAATCTTTACCCTAACAGTAAACTTACTTGGTTTGTTCTGCTGTTACCACTGTCTGTGTTATCACATAAACATAGTTTTCTCAGTCTCTAGGACCTAAGCCATTGTCTTATATGTAGTGTTTAGCATTGGTCATTTGTTGTCACATGAAGCATTCTATGTAGGTGGGAGATATGTGTTCTGTGGACTTGGCGGAGGCCTTTGGATTTATTTTTCTTTTTTTGGCCAGGCTGGGTTTGGCTCCCAGGACCTCGTGCTTGTTAGACAAGTGCTTGCCATCGAGCTACATCCCACCCCATCAGAAGCCTTTGGGATTAGGGAAATGAAGACCAGAAAGACTTTTTTTGTTGTTTTTTTGAGGCAGTTTGGCCTGGCATCGAACTAATGGCCATCTTCCTGCCTCAGCCTCCTGAGTGCTGGGATTACAGGCATGCACCATCATAAATGGCCAAGAAAGACATGTTATGGCCTTTGATATTTTAATGGGGTGAACAGAGAGGAGGCAAATGGAAGCCAATCTTAATTTGTAAGGAAGTAGCCGTTATCCCAGAGTGTCTGGGTGGGAGGCTCTGGGTGGGAGGCTCTTGGGCACCTACCGCGTGGATTAGGACTGTCGCCCATATGTTTGATCCCAGAAACCATTGCTCTAGATGCCTTCTCGGTACTAGCTCCAGAGTCACCTTCCTTGCAGGACAGGAATCTTTGTAAGCTAGAGGAGGGAAGAAGGAAGTCAGAGCTTCCCTGGGAGAAGCTCACATTCCAGGTCATCCTTTATTTGTTTGTCATCACTGGGTGATGAGATAGGAGTGTAGAGTAGAGGTGATAGTCGAGGCTCCTGCTGTGGGTCCGGGGGTGCACACATCTAGGGAGAGGAAGAGCTCGCCCTTGAAAGGTGCTGGTGTCAGTGATCAGGTTGGGGAGCCTGCAGTGGTGTGGCCAGGAGGCAGCGGGGCTGGGGTGTGGCCAGCGTGCAGTTTGGGCTCCTCTCAGGCCTCCCAGCTTCAGTGTGTTCCATTCTTGTTTTTGCTCCAGGGGATGGTGTTGACTTCCTGTCTTGGTTTCTGAATGCCCTGCACTCTGCTCTGGGGGGCACAAAGAAGAAAAAGAAGAGTAAGTCATGTTGTTTTGTTTTGTTTTGTTTACCTTTTTAAGACAGGATTTCACTATGCAGTTCAGGCTGGCCTGGAACTCACTTTGTAGCCCAGGCTGGCCTCAGACTCATGGCGATCCTCCTACCTCAGCCTCCTGAGTGCTGGGATTATAGGCTTGCGCCACCATGCTCCTGGCAGTGTTGCTTTTTTTTTTTTTTTTTTTTTTTCTGTGGCACCGGGGATTGAACTCATAGCCTCGCACTTGCCTGGGCAGGCGCTTAAGGCACTGAGCCAAACTCCCGGCCCTGGTTTTTTTGAGGCAGGGTCGCACTATGTAGCTCAGGCTGGCCTTGTGCTCGCGTTGTAGCTCAAGCCGGCCTCGAACTCACAACGCTCCGCCTACCTCAGCCTCCCGAGTGCTGGGATTAAAGGCGTGCGCCACCACGCCCGGCTAGTGTTGCATTTGAAAAGTAGCTCTTGAGCCAGATATAGTGGCCCATGCCTGTAATCCCAGTCCTTGGAAGGCTGAGGCAGGAGGATCATTGCAAGTTTGAGACCAGTCTGGGCTACAAAATGAGTTAAAAGCCAGCCTGAACTGCATAGCGAGACCCTGTCTCAAAAAGATATTAAAGAAAAAAAAGGAGCCCTTTTTTCTTTGCCCCCTTCCAAAAACCTTTGCAGCTTCCTATTCTTTTGTTCTTACCTATTTATCTTTTTTTTTTTGCACCGGGGATCAAACTCACAACCTCACACCTGTCAGACAGGCACTTAAGCCACTGAGCCAAACTCCCAGCCCTTGTTTTTTGAGACAGAGTCGCACTATGTAGTTCAGGCTGGCCTTGCACGTGTGTTATAGCCCAAGCCGGCCTCGAACTCACAACGCTCCATCTGTCAGCCTCCCAAGTGCTGGGATTAAAGGTGTGCGCCACCATGCCAGGTTGATGTAGCTGTTTATCTTTTTGAGGGGCAAGGGGCTAGTATTTGTTGTACACATAGCCTAAATTTTCTTCCAGAATAGGCCTCTCCATAGTTTCAGGGTTTTTGTTTTATTGTTTTTTTGTGTGTTTTTGGTGGTATTGGGGATTAAATCCAGAGAGCACTGAGCTACATGCTCAGTTTTTTTGTTTATTTATTTTTATTTTGAGACAGGGTCTTGGTGAGTTGCCCAGGCTGGCTTTGTATTGGCAATCTTTCTGCTTCAATTTGCTCAATAGCTGGGATTACAAGCATACACCACTGTGCCTGACTTCTCATATTTTTTTGTTAGAATATGGATTTATTCCCAGTGGGTTTTTTGTTTTTGTTTTTGTTCTTTTGAGACAGGATCTCTTTTTTTTTTTTTTTTTTTTTGCGGCACCGGGTATCGAACTCACAACCTCGCACCTGCCAGGGCAGGTGCTTAAGCCACTGAGCCAAACTCTCGGCCCTAGTTTTTTGAGGCAGGGTCGTACTGTGTAGCTCAGGCCAGCCTTGCACTTGCATTGTAGCCCAAGCCGGCCTCAAACTCACAACGCTTCTCCTACCTCAGCCTCCCGAGTGCTGGGATTAAAGGCGTGCACCACCACACCCGGCTTGAGACAGGATCTTGCTATGCAGTTTAGGCTGGCCTTGAACGCACTATGTAGCCCAGGCTGGCCTCTAACTTATGGCAATCCTCCTGCCTCAGCCTCCCAAGTGCTGGGATTACAGATGTATGCCACTGTGCCTGGCCCCAGTGGTGTTTTTAATAAGCAGAAATCCTTTGAAGATAATTATCTTCAACAGATACAGAAGGGTAAGTATGTGTCACTTATGAAAGCCAAAAAAGTTAATCTTATAAAAGGAGTAGCATAGTGGTTACCAGAGGTAGGACATGGAGGGAAAAGGTCAAGAAGAGAAGATACTTATGGTTACAGGTAGTAGTTAGAAAGGAGTGAGTTCTAATGTTGTATAGCACAGTGTGATAATGATGGTTGATAATAGTTAACTGTATAGATAGCCACTAGAGAGGATTTTGATTGCTCCCAATGCAAAGAAATGACAGATTTGCCAGTTACCTGATCAGATCATTATACACTGTGTACAGGTATTGGAACATCACCCTGCATGCCTCATAGATACATAGTTATGTCAGTTAAAAAGCAGGGTCTGGGAATGCAGCTCAGTGGTAGAGTGCTTGTCTAGCATGTGTGAGGTCCTGGGCTCAGTCCCCAGCACAACACAAAGTTAAGAAAGCAAAAGTTGGTAAAATTGTGCCCTACGGTCCTGATCCATTTTTGAACTGAGGGCCAGGCCGCGTGTTGTGGACATGAGTTAGCATGAGGAGGACGCAGTGGGTGGCTTGCCTGGCCTGCAGGTTGGGAGTTAGAGCAAAATCAAAGCTAGCTCTGCGGTGCGAGTCTGAACTTGGAGGGCTGAGGCCACCTCCTGGGGTTCTAGCCCTGGAGTCCCTCTGTCTCCCAGCATTCACACTGGCTTCGCGGTGTTAGATATATTTTCTGAGTGCCGTTACAGCTACTAGTTACAGGCTGCAGAGGCAACTGAGTCATTTCGGAGCCCTAATGCAATTTTGATGTCTTCTCCGTTCTGTTGGCTGATGGTGTCTTGCCGTGGCCTGGTGCTATTTCCACTAAACGGCCCTGCACCGTTACCTCGTGCCTTCAGCCTGTGCTCCGCCTCTGAGTTCTCGTAATGTGTGTCCTGGCAGATTCTAGGACCTGGCTGTGCTTTGTGTCATTGCTTTGCTTCATTTTGGGCCATCTCTTAGTTCGTTGTTTACCTTTCCTTGTGCAACACAGGCTGGACATTGCCTCCTTTTCCAAATAGTGCGAGGTCAGGGAAGTTCCTTGACTGGACTATTTTGCTGTTACTCATATGTCCCCAGGTTCTGTAAATCATTCATTCATCTCAGACACATTTTTTCTCTGATGGACCGGGCACCGTATTGGTAGGGTCAGAGGTTGTCTTATAGAGGAGACCTGATGTAATTATTTAATGAACAGTCATAAAGGAACCATTGTGGTGCATGTTACAGAGGGAAACTTCTGGGTTTAGGGAGAGCTGTTTTTTAGGCCGTAAGATGCTGGCTCGTGTCAGAAGTGTGGGAGTTGGAAGTGTATTTTGATATGCTTTGCAGCCTTACAGACCTTGTACTTTGCTTTCTGTTTGTGCAGCGATTGTGACCGATGTTTTCCAGGGGTCCATGAGGATCTTCACTAAAAAGCTTCCTCATCCTGATCTGGTGAGTGGGTTGAGCCAGGTCTCAGGCCAGTATATGTTGCCCGTGGGGCTGGGGTCCGACAAAGAGATGCTCAGAGAACTGACATAGCCACGTGGCCCTGAAGAGTTCACAGAGCCTCTGCCAAGTGGCAGCACCTGTGGTCCCTGCTGTGGCAGAGCGGCGCAAGCCGGGAAGGCAGTGGTTGGTATAGTCTGCAGGCTGGGTTTGTCTGTCCGCTGAGTGGTGCTGCTGTTTTTCCAGAAATCTCAGCCAAGCTTTGTGCATAGGCTGTGAGCTTCTTAGATAGCCTGGCACAAAAATAAAATCCCTCAGAAGAGGAAAGCTCTCTGCTCTGAATCTACCCGCTCCCTGGGAGCAGAGGTACCGCTCACGCCGCCTCCTTCCCTGTCCGCTCTCATCTTCAGCCAGCGGAGGAGAAGGAGCAGCTGCTCCATAATGACGAGTACCAGGAGACCATGGTGGAGTCCACGTTTATGTACCTGACGCTGGACCTCCCGACTGCCCCGCTCTACAAGGACGAGAAAGAGCAGCTCATCATTCCCCAGGTGCCGCTCTTCAACATCCTGGCCAAGTTCAACGGCATCACTGAGAAGGTAGCCGCGGCACACGCCTGCCCTGCTCGAGCTCCCTGGGCTCTCCCCACCCCCAGGGCCCCCTGTGTGCCAGGCAGCACTGTACCCCGAGCCAGCACCCAGCCCCTGAGTCTTCATGGTGTACTTAGGAGTCACCAAGTCACCACAGGGCTGGTGCATTTGTCATCAGAAACTCTGTTCTCTCCGCGGAGCCTCCCAGGCTCTTCAGCTTGCAGCTCTTAGCTTGCAGTTTCCTGTCTGCTCTGTCTCGCGTGTTGGCCTGCTGCCTGCCCCTGGGTCCTAGAGTAGAAATTCACCAAGGTGGGAAGGTACTTCCATCCTTTAAAAAAATGATATGCCATCAGTATTAATGTAAGAGAATTCCAGAACTGAAATACAAAGAAATGAAATGATTTTGTTCTTACTGTAATATTACCTTTTCTCAAGTTAAAAGTTCCTTTTTATCTGCTTAGCTGTTTCTTCATTTCTTAGTTTAATTCCTTCTTTTTTTTTTTTTTTTTTTTTTGGTACTGGGGATTGAACTCACAACCTGGTGCTTGCCAGGCAGGTGCTTGTGCCACTGATCTAAATCCCTGGCCCTAAATATTTAGTTATTTATTTGTACGTTTGTTTGTACTGGTGATCAAACTCATGGCCTTGTGCTTGCCAGGCAGCCACTTGTGCTGCTGAGCTAAATCCCTGGCCCCAGTTCTTTCTCGTATGCTGGGTGGTTTGAATCTTTTTTGGAGGGGTGAGGTGCTGGGAATTGAGGCTAGAGAGCACTGAGCTAAGTCCCCAGCCCTTTTTTTTTTTTTTTTTTTTTTTTTAATTTTGAGACAAGATTTCACTAAGCTGCCCAGGCTGGTTTTGGACTCATGATTCTCTTGCCTTAGTATTGTATAATAACTGGGCTTATGGGTGTGTACCACCACCCTGGCCAAAATTTTTTTTTTTTTTTTTTTGGTACCACAGATCAAACTCACAACCTCGCACTTGCCAGGCAGGTGCTTATGCCACTGAGCTAGATCCTGGCCCTGTTTTTTGAGACAGGGTCTCACTATGCAGTTCAAGCTGACCTTAAACTCACTTTGTAGCCCAGGCTGGTCTCGAACTCACAATAGTCCTCCTGCCTCAGCCTCCCGAGTGCTGTAATTAAAGGTGTGCGCCACTACTTCTGGCTCCAAAATGGTTTTGAAGTACGTAGTTGTAATTTTAAATTGAAATATTTTCCTTGGCAAAAAAAAAAAAAAGCCAGCCCAAGAGCTGGGCGTGGTGGCATACACCTGTAATCCCAGCACTCAGGAGGCTGAGGCAGGAAGATTGCCTCGAGTTCAAGGGCAGCCTGGACTACATAGTGACTTTAGGGTCAGCCTGAATTACAAAGTGAGACCCTGTCTCAATAAAAAAAAAAAACATTTATTTTTTCCCCTGGGAAACTTGGAGAATCCCTGCAGGAGTCTGTTGTTCCCTCCACAACTCCCACGAGATGGAGGCTTTCACTGGCGTTTTTGTCTCTGGTAATGGCTAGTCTTTCACACTTACCTCTTTACCATGGATAAAAGTTTGTGTTAAGAAAAACAAATTCATGATTCATGTTCATGAGCTTTTGACCCCATGGGCTGCGCAGTTGGCCTGGCCTCCGGTCCTCGTGCTCCTTGGGTACTGAGCAAGCCCTCAGGAAATGTGACCTGCCAGTGACAGCAGCTGAGCTGCCTCCCCGGTCCCAAGTCTCGGGACCTCTGAGGAGGGAGGAGCCAGGGAAGTTTGTGGCCCCCCCTGCAGGAGTATTCTTGGGAATTAGGACTCTTCACTCTTGAAAAAGTCAGGGAATTCTTTATGAATTAAGTAAATATGACTTGTGTGGTTTTAATTCAGCTTTTAACAAATTGTCTTTTCACTTGATGGTTTTGTTTCCCTTATAGAAGCTGGTACCCACATTCCTGTGATTATACTTTAACATACAGTTGTATACCGGCCAGAACAGTGTCCACAATTGAGGTATTTTAATCAGCCTGAGCCAGATTGCTAAGCTTAACCTCTTTCGTGGTTTGTGGGTATCTTCTGAAGTCTAGGTGAGAGGCAAAATTGTGTTTAAAAACAGAGAAAACCAGCCGGGCATGGTGGCGCACACCTTTAATCCCAGCATTCGGGAGGCTGAGGTAGAAGGAGTCTTGTGAGTTTGAGGCTGGCTTGGGCTATAACGTGAGAGCAAGGCCGGCCTGAGTTACATAGTGCAACCGACCTATCTCAAAAAACTAGGGCCGAGAGTTTGGCTCAGTGGCTTAAGTGCCTGTCTGGCAGGTGCCAGGTTGTGAGTTTGATCCCCAGTGCCACAAAAAAAAAAAAAAACAAAACGTCATGCCCGTGCTCTGGTGTATACCGGACTGCAGCACTCGTTTGGTAAGTTTTTTCCTCTCTCTAGGAGTACAAGACTTATAAGGAGAACTTTCTGAAGCGCTTCCAGCTCACCAAGCTGCCTCCATATCTAATCTTTTGTATCAAGAGATTCACTAAGAACAACTTCTTTGTGGAGAAGAATCCAACAATTGTCAACTTCCCTATTACGTGAGTAGCCTCCTGCTTCGTGCCCGCTCTGGGCCCTGGATTGTTTTTCTTATGTTGGTACGTGATTAATTTTGGATTGTGAGGAACAGAGCCTCCCCATGCTACCTAAGTCAAGGTTTTTCGCTGGAGGAGGTGTATGGAAGGGACCCTGAGCGTAGGTGTTTCCCTGGAGATAGTCCTTTGTTTTCCCCCTAGCTGCTGGGTGGGAATTGTGGTCTCAGCATAGGGAGGTACTAAGGAAGGTAGTGCAGAGCAGGTAGGATTTGACCTGACACTGCTGGTCACCCCAGCTCTTGGGGCCTGCGCCTCTCCCTTCTTGTGCACTTAGCTGGCTACAGACAGCGGGGCAACCCCAGGGTCACCTGTCCATTTCTGCTGTTCATCCTCAGGTTAATGTCCAGAATGTGTTCAGTTTCTTTCTGTTGGCAGGGAAGTTGGGAACTTTGATATGTGACTTTGGTTTGTCACTCAGTTGTGTTTGTAAAGGACATGTGTGAGTATTTTCATGGGCCATGAGAAGGAGTTATACCAGAGGTTTTTAGTTTGCTGCTTTCTAACAGAAACACCCCTTCAGGATTAGACCGTTGGTTTTCCGTTCTTACAAAACAAGGTTTTTCACATTTGGAGGAAATGTCCTGAGGACTTGGGGGACCCTGGCAGTGAGGCTGGTAGGAGGAAGCGTGGGTTTCATGGACGTTTAGTGAGGTGAGAGGAGAGCTCCAAACAGGCGAACACTTCGGATGAAGATAGGATGGTTAGCTCAGTAGTCTTTAGATATTGTAACTTTTAGTCTTTTAAAACTTAATTTTTATGGTACCAGGGATTGAACCCAAGGGCCCTCTACCAGTGAGCTACATCCCCAGCCCTTTTTATTTTTATTTTATTTATTTATTTATTTATTTATTTTTATTTAAGAGAAAATAGATACAGAAGCTAGAAATAAAAGTCAAAAAAGACAGACAAACAACAACAGATCTGATACGATAACATTGTAGGTTTACACACTGAGGTGGTTGAAGTTTGGCAGTAGTTACAATATTGCATATCGTTACCTTCCTAGGGGTTGGGGATATTGACAGATACAGACATGTAAGATTCATCAATTCAGGTATATTAACTTTTCTTTTTCAATAGCTATTGTATTTAGCAATACAGTTTTTTTTAAACTGTCTTATTTATGCATATTTATAAATTTATGTCTTTTTCCTTATCTCTTCCTTCCTTCTTTTCCCCTTAGAATACCTCTTGTTATCATTGAAATAACAACCCATAACATCAGATCTAATATAACAAAGCGAAATAGTTCAAAGTGAAACCAATAAAGCATAAAAGTATGGTCATACATAAAAGAAACAAAAAAGAGATCAGCAAACAACAACAACATATCTGATACTGTAAAATTGTAGGTTTAGTACTGTAGATGGTTGGAATTTTACAGTGGTTGCAACATTGTATATTGTTACCTTTAAGGGGGCTGTTCAGATTGACAGGTAAAGACATGTAGGATTGATCTGGTCTTATGAATATCAACTGTTCTCTCTCACCAGTTAATGCAT